>MU706773.1:3216-37588 GCA_026770625.1 Nicotiana glauca
TAGTTTTGGGTATTGGGATTGGGTTGTTATGGGCTAGGTCCGAATTTTGGGCTTAAATCTGGATCGTTTGACCCCAAATATTATTCTTTTCCCGAAACCCAGATAAAAATACGATCTTATTTAATTAATCTCACGTAGGCAAAATATCTGTTAAAATGAGACTGATAATTAAAATAAAACTATTTTTTTGGGTATTTTTAAGATTAAAATAACTACAAAAATATTAATGAAACTATTTTGTATTTTTAAAATTATATAAAGATAAAAATAAGGACCTACTATTATTATTATTATTATTTTTTCTATATTTTTCAAGATTATATTAAAATAGAAATAGGTTCAAAGGAAAATATTCTCTCTAAAAATATCTAATACACTAAAGTAGAGTAATATGCAACTATTTATATATATTATTTTTTTACTTTTTTATTTATTTATTTATTTTTATTTTTTACTTTTTTATGATGAAAATAAATTAAAGAAGTCAAAAATAGTTGAAATAGTTATATTTGACCTAAATTAAATATTTACCTGCTAAAAATGGATAAAATTTGGGGAGGGTCAAAAATCACATGTCAACAATATTATTTGAACTGTATATATAAAACTGCTACGAAACCCTTATCTTCTCATCTCCGGGGATAATTGTGAATTTTATGAACTCCCGCAAAGTTAACAATGCGTTAGTCGCTTTTTTAGGGCCGTGCTTTGAAGGTTTGTTCTTCTTCATTGAGAAATTTTGAAGCTAAAAGTAAATGTGTGTATGAAATTTAAAGATTTGACTTCAATTTTGACTAGTTGTAGAAGAAAAAACTTGAATTTGGACGTTAATGGTAGGGGGTTACATATGTTTCTCTGGTTTTAGCAGAGGGAATAATGGTTTGAAACATGGGTGTGGGGTGATACGTGGATGAGAGTGAGGGTGTGGGTTTGGGAGAGAGAAACGTGGGGGAGGGGGAGATTTTGAGGAATATACTGTACCATTAATTTATGAGTGATATACGGTACAATTAATGTACTATTAAAACATATTATGGTATAGAATTGGTAATTAGGTATATTAAATGTAATTATATCAAACCTTAAACTTTCTTTCAATTTCCTCCATGAAAATGGCCTATTTGACTTTAAAAACCACACCATCTGTTGGATTATGATCGTGTATGTTTAGTGGTGTAGGTTTCAAGCAGTTTTAGCAACCATCAACATCGGTCAGCTCACCGTTGACCATTCAAAAGTCCTATTTCCCCTGTATCTTTAACCGAGCGTTGGTTGACTTCATTACCCGTAGCACTGGCTATGCTCCAAAGTGTAATCTAGTGCTTAGGTCACGGTGTTGGTTACCGTTTGGAGTTTTACTCGCTTCCAGGAGCCATGGTACTATTAGGTAATTCACTATCTTTCCTTGTTTGTCCTTTTTCTGTCATCTTTTTCAATAAACTTTAGTGTGACAACCCGGCCCGTCATCACGTGAGTTACTACCCCGTTTTTTCCATTTTTCTGCTTTCTTATATTTTATTATAAGAGTCTTGGGTGAATGAGTCGAATTGGATTGGTTTTGGAAGGAAATGAGACACTTAGTCTCTTTAAGGAAGGGTTGTTTTGGAAAAGTCAACTGGATGTTGACTTATGAGTTAGAGGGCTCGGATGTGATTTCCGGTGATTTGGTTAGCTTCAGGGGATGATTTGTGACTTAGGAGCATGATCGAAATTGTTTTTGGAGGTCCAGTGTAGAATTAGGCTTGAATTGGCGAAGTTAGTATTTTGGCAAATTCCGGTTGATAGGTGAGATTTTGATCCGATGGTCGGAATGGGATTCCGAGAGTTGTTGTAGCTTCGTTAGGTCATTTGGGATGTGTGTAAAAAATTTCAGGTCATTCGGAGATGTTTTGGTTGGGTTTTTGATCAAATGCGTATTTCGGAAGTTTTGAAGAAACTTAGGCTTGAATCCGGTGAGAATCGATGATTTTAGTGTTGCTTGATGTATTTTGATGATTGGAGCAAGTTCAAATGATGTTTTAGGATGGGTTGGCACTTTTGGTTGAGGTCCCAGGGGGCTCGGGGTGATCTTGGATGGCCATCGGGATGAATTTGGACTTGTTGCATATTTGAAGTTTCTTGGTATCTGGTATTTCCGCATCTGCGGAAAAGGGACCGTAGATGCGGTTCCGCAGATGCGTAAAGGAGTCGCAGGTGCGAATTTGTTGTCGTGGGAGGACTTCCGTAGAAGCGGATGGTGGTCCGCATATGCGGCGTCCGCAGAAGTGGTTATAGACCGCAAAAGCGGTCCTGAGCGCAATAGTTTAGTTCCGCAGAAGCGATAAAGGTATCGCAGAAGCGGAAATGAGGTCTGGGCAGAAGGATTTTAAAATAACATTTCATCCGCGAGCTTAGGGTATTTCCTCCATTTTTGAGCAACCTTAAGAGCTTTTGGACGGGAATTGAAGGCGATTTCAACTGGGTGTGATTGGAGGTGAGTCCTATGACCTAAATACATCGTTTAATGGTAGAACTAACATAGAGATTTATGGAAATTCATCAAAAAGGGGGAAAAGCTAGGGCTTGGAATTTGATATTTCAAAGTGAGTTTTGATGGGTCATTTGGGCTCGAATTTGGGAGTTTTTGATATTTATAGACTCTTGGCGAGATAAGAAATCCGATAATGTTAAATTTTTTGATTTTCGAGAAGCGGGCCCAGGGCTCGAATTTTGCAAATTTCGTGAATTTCGATATTTTTCGAGTCTTTTCGATTGGGTTATGTTCCCTTAGCCTATTGTAACGTATTCGTTGTGATTTTGATCAGATTTGACGCGCGAGGAGGTCGATTTGCGGGGCAAGGGCGTAGCGAGCTAGGATTTTGGCCAGCTTGAGGTGAGTAATGATAGTAAATGATATCCTGAGGGTTTGAAACCCCGGATTTGCACAACGTAGTGCTATGTTGAGGTGAAACACGTGCCCTTGACGAGCGCGGGGTTATTTACTACTGGAGATTGTGACTTGGTCCGTCCTGTTTGATATTTTACCGCGTATTTAACTGAGATATGTTTGTTATCCACATGATTTGGGCTCCTTGCTGTATTTTGTGGCTTCATGCCGATTACTTGAATCCTTCGTGGATTTTTATCACTCTTTCCTCACATTTACTACTTGAACTCAGTCTTGTTGATTATACTTTTTTACAAACTCAGCCGCTTTAATTGTATTTTGAGACTTAAATGATATTTTCACTGTTGTTTGGGCTGAGTACTACTATTTATTGATGCCTGAGGGGCTTATGATGGTTTCTGGACTGAGTGAGGCTTTCAGGCCCTGAGTGTGACGTGAGGAGGCTTTCAGGCCTTGTGAGTGATGTGAGGAGGATTTCAGGCATCGTGAGTGATGTGAGAAGGATTTTAGGCATTGAGTGTGATGTGAGGTGGCTTTCAGGCCTCAAGTGTGACTTGAGAAGGCTTTCAGGCCTTATATTGATATAGCGCTTGGGCCGTAAGGGCCCCCTTCGGAGTCTGTACACCCACAGTGAGCACGGGAACCCATGTAATAAGGTTGGGCAATAGGGGCCTGCCTATCAATTATAGCTCGATGGTGGTGAAAATACTGTAATACTATATTTATATAGACTCTGTGCTCTCGTGGCTGAAAGAAGACAAAACTAAACTGAATATGAAGTCCTGATAAGGGAGAATGCTATAACTTAGGAGACTAGGACAATGTACATAAATTCAGGAATATGAACTTCATGTTATGTCTCGTTATCAAACACATGTAGTTACTGGATCATGCCAAAATGAAGGAAAAGTTTAGACTTCACATACCTAAGCCTCGTTGAGTCTTTAATAGCTTCCAAGCAACTCTTCAAACAACTCAACTTAGTCTCCTATAGCATAAGGAGATTCAAAATCAGTGCTGAGTAAAGGATATGTCTGTAATTTAAGCTAGTAGCTCGTTTATGTAAATTTGAATAGTATCTCCTCTACAACAAGGGACTCCTCTAATACCATATACCACCAACAACAACAACAACCAGAGCAATACAATAAAAACAACATCAACAATAGGGTACAAAATATTTCTTTAACAAGTCATCAACATATCATGACGAGCGGCAAGCTCGAATTGAATCACTTTTGCACCCTTCAACTCTATTATCATTCATTATTGAAATTAGTAATATATTAAGTATAATAATTAATACCTTTTAAAGGATTTCCAACCTTGTACTAAATTTTAAAGTTACTCGAAATAGCCCAACACAAGATAATATCATTGTCGACAACTTCCAAGTGCTTTACAGCCATTTCCTTTTCTAGTTACCAATTTCCTCAACAAGATTGACATGTAAACCAACATAACCATACTGATAATATTATGGCCAACTTACTTTCCATAATTTTCAGCCACTTAAAGTTTATAATAGCAACTTTCAAATAAATCCATGAAGAACAACAACATCTCAAGTTAATCCAAGTGTTATCTTGTACTTTATCATCCTAACGACTTAAACAACATATAAGCAAGCTTAAGCATAATCGGTAGGCTGTTATACTCACCTTAGATAGTAGCAACCACTTGAAATTTCGGCCAAACACAACCCATAATTATCCTCAATGACACCACAACACAATTTGGGAGCTGCTTTGTGCAGTCTCGCAGATAATTGTGAATTTCCTATGTTGGGTTTCACTATGTTTATCTTGCATGATCTACTGATTTATCTGAGACCTCTTGTCTATCGATAACCAATCTCTTTCTGAATCAACTACTAACTACTCATCAATCCATGCTCATATTTATATTCTGTGTAACCTCTCTTGGGTGATCTTTTGTTTTAACTTACATTTTGCATTGGCTCCTAATGTATCAAATATTCATTCACACTTATTTATCAATAACATCTGGTGTGGAAATCCTTACTGCCTCTCCTGACATCGTTCTTGAATAATGTTCTAGAGTCGTAACATATCTATAGGATCTAAATAAATGCAATCTCATTCCTTTTTCCTTTTTACCGCATTCTTTATTTACTATTCCATAGTTACTTGAACTACATAACTCCGACTTACTATCATATCACACCATCTTTCCCCCTTTAGAGGAGTACTAGCATTTAATGTTATGAAAATTTACCTATATATAGTTTACCTTTTCATCTTTGGCGTCTTTTCACGTCTTCAATTAATCTTACTCACCTTGTGATAACACTTCTATACAAGGGATAACCAAAATTTCTTACGTGCAAGGGTGACACCTAATGTAACTGGCACACAATGTTTCTTAAGCTTAACTCTGCTCACAGTTCTTTCTTTAAGGAAGAGCCTTTCGGAATGACACTTTAAAGGTAATTCTTCTTCTGTCCATTCTATTTTTGTCGGAATACGATCTCTAAAATTCTCACGATGCTGACTATTATCGAATTCTTCGGTCCTTAAATCATGTTTGATTTATTTTACTAGACTATGCTGATTTCTATCACTTCGGGAGTCTAACGTAGCATTCTGGTAATTATGTTGGAGTCGCCAACTCATTTTCTCGAAATGAGGATATAACTTTATGGCTTATACTCTTTTATAGTCTCAAGACCGGTCATCTCTTATATTTTTCTTCACTTGATCATAGACTCTGTCATCCTACCATATTTTGATTTACTGCTATCATTCATTTATCATACCTTACTCATAATGCTTCATTTACTCTCTTCTTATTCTCCGGTTAATATTTTTTTCTACCACATTATTCTAAAAATATCAACAAAATAATATTTCACTTTTAGTTCCCTATCCACCATTTTGGTTATTCTAACCCAAGCTGGATCCTGATATTCCATCTTCTCTTAAACTATATATGTTAGCTCCCATTGGGCATCACTAAGATAGGTATGGTCAAATATATTACCTCTATTTCTGTTGAAGGTAACTTAGAAGCCTTATATTTTATCTGCCTAAATTGAAAATTTGGATATTCATTAATTGGGTACCTCGTACCCTTCTTCACCTTGCTTCTGTTATATGTTGAAACTTAAACTTTTACCTTATGACACTCCCATGTCTTTCTCTTCACATGGTGTATTTGATAGTCCCAACTTAGTGTCTTAAGCTGGAAATTTGCACAGCTGGTATGTACGATTTGATAGGGCCTCAAATAGGGCCACGTCATCAAAAACTCTCTCTCTATTAAAGCCCTTACTTGTTTCTATATTAACCCTCTGGCTAGCTTTAATTTTTTCTAAAAGCATCTCTGTATCATTAGCAAACATATGTCTTGGATTGAACTCTTATGACTCAGCTCTATAATACGATTTGGATTTGAAAGAAGGGTAACAGGATTTAAAAGCATCTCTGTATCATTAGCAAACATATGTCTTGTTATTGTTCTGATTGCCACAGGATTAAATGCCTTGTAGCTTCTTGTTTATATAATGTGGTGCACAATACATCTATAATAAGGCTCTACTAGACACAACTTGTAGACTCCGTAGGATAGAATTACTCTAATACCAAGTTTGTCATGCCCCAAACCTGAAGAGGCATGACCGGCACCCAGTGCCATACTCAGCCCGAGTGTACCACTCTATAACTGTGAACTCTGGAGAGGTAACCCTCAACTTAGGCCGATGAAGCCATATTCTAAATCTTCTGAAATAACGTCTCTCTCATATGTGGGGTAAACATACCCAAAATTTTTATATATATATATATATATAAAACTGTGCAGGACGGAGAAGCCGCCATGAACATCTACTAATATATAAAATATACAGGACTCATCTACTAGCCTCTAGAGATAACTGAACTGTACCATGGTCGGGACAGGGCCTCGACCTACCCATCAAACCTGTATATATAAAATGGACTCCAAGGTCTAGACCTGGTAACTCGGATGAAGTAGAGCTTACCAACCTGATGTTTGACTTTATTTGCTGGGAGGATCTGTCCAACTGTCAATGAAGACTTGTAGGCATGAAATGCAGCGTCCCCAGCCAAAAGAGACACCAATACGAAATAATGTACCAAGTATGTAAGGTAAGAAGATAACTGAAAGCTGAAACTAAACTAATAATATACTAACTGAAAATGATTGGGGGTGAAAGATAATCTGAGGATAAAATAATGATAC
This sequence comes from Nicotiana glauca, assembly GCA_026770625.1. Classification (NCBI taxonomy): domain Eukaryota; kingdom Viridiplantae; phylum Streptophyta; class Magnoliopsida; order Solanales; family Solanaceae; genus Nicotiana; species Nicotiana glauca. The sequence continues at coordinate 10,328 of MU706773.1, forward strand.
TGACTCAACTCGCTCAATATAGTAAGTAAAATGGATTTCCGACCTTATAAGGCTCGGTATATGTAATTGCTCTATTGTAGTAGGATCGCTCATAGGCACTCGTCCATACTAGGCTCTTTATCTCGGCCATTCTGGGATTGCTCATAGGCGTTTGGCCATATTAGGCTCGGTATATAACTCAGCATCTGATCAAAGGTTGCCCAATAGGGGCCTGCCTATTAATTATAGCTCGATGGTGGTAAAAATACTGTAATACTATATTTATATAGACTATGTGTTATTGTGGATGAAAGAAGACAAAACTAAACTGAATATGAAGTCCCGATAAGGGAGAATGCTATAACTTATGATACTAGGACAATGTACATAAATTCAGGAATATGAACTTCCTGTTATGTCTCGTTATCAAACACATGTAGTTACTGAATCATGCCAAAATGAAGGAAAGGTTTATCCTTCACATATCTAAACCTCGTTGAGTCCTTAATAGATTCCAAGCAACTCATCAAACAACTTAACTTATTCTATTATAGCATAAGGAGATTCAAAATCAGTGTTGAGTAAAGGTTATGTCCGTAATTTAAACTAGTAGCTCGTTTATGTAAATTTGGGCAGCATATCCCCTGTAACAAGCGCTTCCTCAAATACCATATACCAAAAACAACAACCAAATCAATACAATAAAAACAACATCAACAATAGGGTACAAAATATTTCTTTAACAAGTCATCAGTATATCACGATGAATGGCAAGCTCGGATTGAATCCCTTTTGCACCTTTCAACTCTGTTATCATTCATTATTAAACTTAGTAATATATTAGGAATAATAATTAATACCTTTTAAAGGATTTTCAACCTTGTAATCAGTTTTTAAGTTACCCGAATTAGCCCAACACAAGATAATATCATTGTCGACAAATTCCAAGTGATTTATAGCCATTTCCTTTTCTAGTTACCAATTTCCTCAACAAGATTGACATGTAAAACAAACATAATTATACTGACAATGTTATAGCCAACTCACTTTCCATAATTTTCAGGCACTTAAAGTTTATAAGAGCAACTTTCATATCAATCCATCAAGAACAACAACATCTTAAGCTAATCCAAGTATTATCTTGTAGTTTATCATCCTATAACTTAACCAACATACAAGAAAGCTTAAGCACAATTGGTAGGATGTTATACTCACCTTAGATAGTAGCAACCACTTGAAATTTCTGCCAAACACAATCCAAAATTATTCTCAATGACACCACAACACAATTTGGGAGCTTTTTTGAGCAGTCTTGCAAAATACGAATATCTCTCTACTACGATGTCGTATCGACGAACGGTTAATAGCTTTAGAAATTAGACTAGTAGATTTTCAATTTAGTAGGTAGATAATCCCATAAATCCAAGTATATTGGGATAAAATATCAGCTACATTTTACCTAAATTTCAAAAAATTTATGAATGTCACTTCAGATGATCTTTTCCAACTTTCGTTTCACAACTCGCTTGACTTCAAAATATAACGCACGACTACCGTACGAATAAAATAACTCATAAAATAATATCTTTATAATGTTAATCACCCTAGTCCCATCCCAAAAATATATGTTATAACATTCCCAACTTGTCGACTGTCGACGAAACTTGTTTTCTTCAATTTGTTTAGTTTCTAAACCTTCAAATCCTCTTGATACTTGGAATTCATGATATTGAATATTTTTAACCTCCAAGGTAACATATTAACTTAATTTATATGCTTCCAAATATTATCTTTCTGATCTTACATCAATTGACTTATGACATGCTATTACGTATGAAAACATAGGGTGTAACATATCCCTGATGTTCAGAGATTTGTTTTCTTGTTTTCTTTCGATTCTTGGCAATTAGTTATGTTCTAAGTCCATGTATAATTTGTTTTATTTAGTTTTGCCCTTTTATGAATGAATATTTGAGTTTCTTGATTTTATGAATTTGTGTTAAACTCATGTATTCCTGAAGAATGAATATTAGATATGTTGCTCTTTGTTTCACTATTAGCATTTGAATAATGGTTGAATATTTTGAGTTGAATGTATTCACTGAAGTTCTTTGTAACTAGCCCAATTGCTAGGTAACGTTGATTTACTTTGATTAGGCATGCTAATTAGTAATTTAAAAGCCAATTGTATTTGAAACCAGTCATGTTAGAAATCATATTTCATTATTTTAATTACTGCTTTGACTGTTCGGTGGTCAAATTATAGTAAGTGCTTATGGAACCAGTTGAAGCTGGAATGATAGGAGTTCAAATATGAAGTATTGATTATGAAATTGGTTCATCTGTAATGTCGGTAGTACTATGTTATTCATTAATTTCAGTAGTTAAATATGCAATTAGTTAGTTATGATTGTAATTCTCATAAACATCTCTTAAGGTTGTTGTAGTGTGTAATGAACGGAGTGCGTGCATTTTGAAGTTTTTAATACCTTGAACAATCTCACATTCAATTCTGAAACTGTGTTGATAATCCTGAATCTTACCATCTACGTTTCGTTAATTTGATTTGATAATTGAACAAGCTTGAATGTGTGGCTCCTGTCAATACAAAGGCCCAATGTAAGATATAATAGACCTGAGTTTGGCCCTTAATAAATTTTAATTTGGATGCTTAGCATCATGACCAGTCCATTGTTGTGACCAATTCATGAAGTATCTTTGTTCTTGCATAAAAGTGATTATTAGACATTTGAACTGCTACATTTAAATTTGTGTGGGCTGTATGAAGTTGGAATTACTTAGGCCATAAAAAATGTATAGTCATAACTAGGGATTATGATACATTTTACAGTCCTTCTTGTTTTAGTTTTGATTAGAAATGTGTACAAAATAGTCTCAAAGGCTCACATGTTGTACTTGATTGTAGGGTTTGGTCAACAAGGTGACAATTTGTCAAAACCAACTCAAAAAGGAGTGAAATATGCACAAATACCAAGAACAAGGCCAAGCTTAGTATAACAGGACTAATGCGGCCGCACACCATTTTGTGCGGTCCGCAAAGATGAGATTCAGATAATGATCAATTCAAAAAGCCAAACAATGTGGAGGTATTACATTTCATGCGAACTGTATTAAATTCAGTGCAGCCGCACTCGACTTTGTGCAGTTCACAAAGCCCATGTTCAGAGAGTGTCATGATTGGAGGAATATTTCCAATGCAGTTCGCGGTCCATTTTGTTTGGACCATAATAGAAGCCATCACAGCCACACTTGACTTTGTGCGGTCCGCAAAGCCACAAGTTTAGAGAGCAGATTATTTCAGCCAAGAGACTTAGTGCAGCCGCACTCGATTTTATGCGGTCCGCACTAGCCCCGCATATGTAATTTTGTCAAAATTTTTGGCCTAGTATAAATAGTTTCTTTTCCCATTTTTTAGGTCATCAGTTTTATTTTGATGAATAGTTGCGCTCGTGAACAATACTTCTTTTATATTTTGAGTAATTTTAACTTAGTTTCATCATGGAATCTTCAAGTTTTATCTAGTAATTAATTATTATGGGCTTTTCTTCACCTATTTCTTTGTTTTCTTCTACAATCATGACTATCTAAATCCATTAGCTAGGGTTGTGGCCAACCCTAATGTGGGTAATTGATGGGTCTTGTATTTTAATGCTTGATTGTCTATGGGTGTTTGATATTTGGACTAATTTAGGGTTTTAATGTTGAATTAGTGGTTGCAAATACTAGTTTATGCCTAGTTGACTTTGACTCTTCTTGAGAAAGAGAGCCTAAGTCTATGAAATTGGTACAACAAGGAATTGGGGCGAATTCAAGAGATTGATAGTCCAAATCAAAGGGTTAAACCTAGAGATAGTAATACCCGACTTGAACCTCTATTGCTTGCACAAAATTATCATACCCAAGTGGTCTTGAGAAAGTTAATTAGGGAAAAATTACTCAAACTACGGAGAGGTGTAGAGTGAGTAGAATCGTGCAATGGTTATATTGTAATCCCCAAATGTGACAATCTAGCCCTAGACTTGAGAATCCGTCAATTATCCACCTAGGAGAAAGTCGCTTCCCTAGTGCCTTTTAACCTAATTAGACAATATTCAATAGTTTACTCTTAGCTTAACTTAGCTCAATTTAGCATCATAGTAGTATAAACTAGAAGTAATATCAAAACCAATTATTAATAGAAGTGCAATTAGGAACAAATATGCAACTCTGGTTTAGGTAGAAACTCAATTCCAATCTCTAGCTCCCTGTGGAACTCGATCCCGACCTTCTGGGTAAAAGCTGCTCTGACCACTCTTGCTACTTTATAGTGGTACGGGGTTGGCCTCGATCACTTTTTGGCACCGTTGTCGGGGAGCCAATGGTTTTGGCTATCTATCTAAATAGTTTTGTGTATTTTTCTTCTTTCCTTCTGCGTTACTAATTTGTGTGTGTCAACTTCAGGTACAAAATGGTAGCAAACAACAATGACCCTCTTGGAAATATGATTGCGGGGGAGAAGGTAGATAATGTCGGAGATTATCAGGTGTCTCTTGTACCTTAAGCACAACGTAGAGGCCCCCGGGCCAATGCTAATGAATATTCTAGACCCTCATCTGCCATCTCCAAGAGTGGCTCCTCAAGTGCTCCTAAACCAAGTCTATGTAAGTGCAATTGTCCCACCCCGAATTTGGGCGGGCAATTTTCAAATTACTAATGTGATGTTGACATTGTTGGAGCAGCGAGGGTATTTCACGGGTGCTCCCACTCAAAATGCGTACAAACATCTCAAGGGTTTCGTGGATACTTGTTGGGGGAGCAAGCAAACTAATGTGTCCAAGGATGCACTTTGGTTGAGACTCTTCCCATTTTCACTTAGAGGGAAGGCGTTGGATTGGCTTGAGAGACTTCCCAACCATTCCATCACTACTTGGGATTAGTTGGTGGATAAGTTCATTGCAAATTTCTTCTCACCGGGGCATGTGACAGCATTGTGGGATGAGATCTTAGCTTTCAACCAGGAGCCCAACGAACCATTGCATGAGATTTGGGAGAGATATAGAACCACGGTGAAGGAATGCCCCAACAATGATATGACTGAGGCTATGATGCAACAGACTTTCTACCGGGGCATCAACACAACAAATCAATGCCTAGTGAACCAACTTGTTGTGGGTAATTTCATGAAGCTGACTTATGATGAAGCTTGTGCCATTCTTGACGAGATGGCTGACACGTCCTCCGCTTGGCAAAGTAGAGCCAATGTGCCACAGGGTGACCCCACGGCCACTCATGCAACAAAGAGTTACATGATTATGGGCAGGCTATAGCTGAGCTGACAAAAACAATGAACTAACTAGCAAAAACACAGTTGCAACAAGTTTAAAATCCTCTCCAAGTGAATGCCATAGAGGGTGTCAAGATGCTAGTGAACAAAAGAAGACAAAGAGGTCAACAGAACCAAGGGAGTTCGAATCAGTTTAACAATGATTGTGGTGGATTCTAAGATGATGGTTATGATTGGTAGAATAAACAGGTACAGTATATGAACAATTATCAAGGCCAAAGGGGAAATTCTTCCAACCAACAACAATGGAGACCCCAAGGCAATTGGGGCAATCAACAACAACAAGGCAATGGTAAATGGGGGAACAACAACCAAAATTCCAATTGGGGCAATCAGAACAATACCAAAAACAATCAGGGTAATTGGAATGGAAATAACAACAACTGGGGTGGTAACAATAATCAAGGTGGATAGAACAATGGAAATCCAGAAAATCGGGGGCAAGGCTTTCAAAGGCCCCCTAATGTACCAACAACCGAATAATCTACCCCTATTTCTATCCTAAGGGCCTAGTTCTTCCAACAATGACATGGGGTGAATTGAAATGATGTTTGAACAGATGATGAAAAAAGATGCAGATTCCGATGCTTAGTTGTCTCCCCACAATACTTCAATTAGAAATTTGGAGGTGCAATTAGGCCAAATCTCACAATCCTTGAATACTCACCCTGGGGGTCTCTACCAAGTGAAATGGTAGTCAACCCGAAGGGTGGGAACAATCATGTTATGGCGGTAACTACAAAGAGTGGATGAGACAGTGATGTGAATGCCTCCAAACAAAAGCAAATTTTAAGTGATGAAGTTAAGTTGCAAGAAGATGAAGTTCCTTTGGTGGTTGAAAATGTGATTGATGAGAATGTGAATAAAAAAGTGAGGATTGATATTCAAGATGGCAAGGTGGAAACTCAGAGCGATAAGAACCTGTCTAGGGAACATGTAATAGACATGCCAGAGCCGGTTGTGCCTAAAGACAAGGCTCCGTTGCCAAGGCCACCTCCACCTGATCCTCAAAGGCTCGCGGAGTAGAAAAATGAGAATCAGTTTAAAAAGTTCATTGACATGATGAAGATCTTATCCATTAATGTGCCTTTGGTGGAGGATCTAGAACAAATGTTGGGCTATGCTAAATTCATGAAAGACTTGGTGACAAAGAAACGATCCATGGAATGTGAAACTATAAATATGACCCACCAAGTTAGTGCAATTGTGGACTCAATGGCCCCGAAGCTAGAAGATCCCAGTGCTTTCACCATTCCTTGCACCATTGGGAGGGCGGACTTTGCTAAGACTCTATGTGATTTAGGGGCAATTGTCAACTTGATGCCCTACTCAGTTTTCAAGACTTTGGGTATTGGGCAACCGAGGCCAACTTCCATGAGATTGCAAATGGCGGATAGAACTATGAAGAGACCATTGGGTATTATTGATGATGTTCTTATCCGGGTGGACAAATTTATCTTGCCAGCTGATTTTGTGATCTTGGATTGTGATGTAGATTATGAAGTTTCGATCATATTGGGGAGTCCTTTCCTTGATATGGGAACGACCTTAGTTGATGTGGAAGTAGAGGAACTCATCTTTTGGGTGAGTGATGAGAAAGTGGTCTTTCATGTGTGCAAGTCAATGAAGTAGCCCAATGGTTTTGAGGTGTGCTCTTTTGTAGATCTTGTCACGGTAGTGATAGTTGATGATACTAGTGCAGTGATCAATGTGGAGGACCCTCTAGAGGCCGTATTGTTGAATCTTGATGTCAATGATGATGAGGGCCGAGTGAAGTGCGTGAATTCTTTACATTGGATGGGCTCTTACTCTTACGAGCCTAGGAAACTATCTTTGGACCTTGAGAATAGGAATACACCACCAACAAAATCTTCAATTGAGGAACCTTTGGTGTTGGAGTTGAAGCCTTTGCCTCCACACCTCAAGTATGAGTTCTTAGGACATAGTTCAACTTTGCCAGTTATTCTTTCCTCTTGTCTTACTAACATGCATGTTGATGCCATATTGGCGGTGCTTCAAAAGCGGAGGAAGGAAATTGGATGGACTTTAGCTGATATTTGGGGGATAAGCCCCATATTTTGTATGCACAAGATTATTCTGGAAGATGATGCAAAGTCCTCCTTGGAACATCAAAGGAGGTTGAATGAAGAAATATAAGAAGTTGTAAAAAAAAAAGAGGTGATCAAGTGGTTAGATGTCGGGGTTGTCTACCCCATTTCTGATAGCTCTTGGAATTCGCCGGTGCAATGTGTACCTAAGAAGGGTGGAATGACCGTGGTTGAAAATTTGCAAAATGAGTTGATTCCTACCAGAACAGTCACCGGTTGGAGGCAAAGTGACTACAAGGATCACTTTCCATTTCCTTTTCTTGATCAGATATTAGATCGACTTGCTCGGTATGCCTTCTACTATTTCTTGGATGGATATTCTGTATACAACCAAATATTGATTGCTCTGTAAGATCAGGAGACCACATTCACTTGTCCATATGGCGCCTTTGCCTTTTCTAGGATGACTTTTAGGTTGTGTAATGCACGGGCTACATTTCAGCGGTGTATGATGGCCATTTTCACCGATATGGTGGAAGATATTTTGGAGGTGTTCATGGATGACTTTAGTGTTATGGGTGATTCATTTGATGCATGTTTGAAAAATCTGGATAGAGTGTTGGCACGTTGTGAAGAAACCAATCTTGTTCTTAATTGGGAGAAATGCCACTTCATGGTGGAAGAGGGCATAGTTCTTGGGCATAAAATTTCAAAGCATGGTATCGAGGTGGACAAAGCAAAACTTTATGTGATTTCAAGGCTCCCTCTCCTACCTTTTTTAAGGGAGTTAGAAGTTTTCTTGGGCATACGGGGTTCTACCGGCAATTTATCAAAGACTTTTCGAAGGTAGTGAATCCCCTATGTTGGAAAAAGATGCCAAGTTCATGTTTGATGAGCGATGTATGCAAGCCTTTGAACTTCTCAAGCACAAGTTGACCAACACTCATATCATTACCGCACCTAATTAGAGCTTGACCTTTGAGTTCATGTGTGATGCGAGCGATGTTGCGGTTGGGGCGGTTTTGGGTCAATGAGTGAACAAAATGTTTCATCCGGTGTACTATGTGAGCAAGACTATGAATGATGCTCAAGTGAACTACACGGTGACTGAGAAAGAGCTTTTGGTGATTGTGTTCGCAATAGAGAAATTTTGGCCGTATCTTATGGGTGCCAAGGTCATAGTCCATATCGATCATGCCGCACTCCGGTAGTTGATGATGAAGAAGCATTCCAAAGCTAGACTGATGCGATGGGTCTTATTACTTTAAGAGTTTGATTTGGGGATTGTGGACCGGAAGGGTAGTGAAAACCAAGTGGCAGACCACTTATCCCGCTTGGAGGAGGAGAGGAGCCCCCGTGATGGCTTATAGATCAATGATCCATTTCCCGATGAATAACTCCTTTCAGTGTCAGTGAATGGTATTCCATGGTTTGCAGACGTTGCTAATTTTCTTGTGACTGCTATAATCACGTGTGAGCTCTCTTCTAACCAAAGGAAGAATCTCAAATAGGATAGTTTGGATTTCTATTGGGATGAGCCGTACTTATTCAAGATTTGCACAAATGGTATGATCCGAAGGTATATCCCGGAGGAAGAGCAATTGAGTATCTTGGAGGCTTATAATTCCTCTCCCTATGGTGGCCATCATGGCGGGGCGAGGACAACATACAAAGTTCTTAGTTGTGAGTTTTATTAGCTGACTTTGTACCAAGATGCAAGTGAACTTGTGAAGTGGTGTGACGAATGTCAAAGAGCGGGGGGAATTTCGAAGAAAGATGAGATGCCTCTCAATACCATTCTTGAGGTTGATATTTTTTTATGTATGGGGCATTGATTTTATGGGCCTGTTTGTTAGCTCGTGTGGGAACACATACATTCTTGTGGCGGTTGACTATGTCTCAAAGTGGGTTAAAAATGTGGCTTTACCCAAAAATGAGGCCCAGAGTGTTGTTGCGTTTCTCAAGAAGAGCATTTTTACAAGGTTTGGCACTACCCGTGCAATCATAAGTAATGGGGGTCCATTTTTATAATAGAGATTTTGACACTTTGCTTGCAAAGTATGGTGTCAACCACAAAGTTTCTACTCCCATCCTCAAGTGAGTGGCCAAGTTGAAGTCTCAAATAGGGAAATCAAAAGTATATTGTCAAAGACAGCCAATGCAAATAGGACCGATTGGTCAAAGAAGTTGGATGATGCTCTATGGGCTTATAGGACTGCTTACAAGGCTCTGATTAGGATGTCTCCGTATCGGTTGGTATTTGGGAAAGCTTGCCATCTTCCGGTTAAGTTAGAGCACAAGGCCATGTGGGCTTTGAGGAAGCTAAATCTTGAATGGGATGTGGCAGCAAATCTTCGTGTGGAGCAGCTTAATGAACTTGATGAATTTTGATTCCATGCCTACTCCAGTTTATCCTTGTAAAAAGACAAGATAAAGTACCTTCATGATAAATATGCTCATGGAAAGGAGTTCAAAGTGGTTGATTTGTTTCTCTTGTTCAACTCTCGATTACGTTTGTTTTCGGGAAAGCTTAAGTCAAAATTGAGTGGACCTTTTGAAGTGGTGTTTGTGACTCTGTTTGGTGCACTTGACTTGAAGAACAAAAATGGTGAGGTTTTTAGAGTTAATGGGCACAGGGTCAAGCACTACTTGGGCAAGATTGATGGCAGCCACGTGGTGGCACTTATTTATCTAAAGAGATTTGATGGTAACTTGCGTCGTGCCGCGACGTTAAATCGGGTGCTTCTTGGGAGGTAACCCATGTGTCTTTCTTTTTGTTTTTATTTGATTTAATTGTAGTATAGGATTTATTTTTGGACTGACTGTTATACGATGTTGTAGGATTGTGTTGATGCAGTGCAGTAACAAGTGAAAAAAATTGATCTCTGAAGTTGGAAATGCGGACCACACCTCTTTTGTGCGGCTGCAAAGACCATTGTGGGGAGGGGGGCGTAAGAAACCAATGTGGACCACAAAAGTTATTGGACAAAAGTTGGGACTTCCTAAAGTTTTCCGCCACGGCCGCATTGCATTTTGTGTGGTCCGTGGTGGTCCATTGCGACCGCGTTGCATTTTGTGCGGTCCTAAATGGTCAACTTGTCTGTGACTCATGATTCTGAGCACCGCGGACTGTTGTGCCATTTTGTGAGGTCCACGATGGGTAGGTAAGCTAGGCCCCAGGACCTTTTTCTATAAATAGGACCTGAGGCCCTACATTTAAACTTTTCGATCCTTTTCATCTCAGAGCTCAAAATACTGTTCATCTCTCTAAAATTGCACGAAATTAACTGCTAAGACTCTTCAATATTCCATAAATCTCACTTCTGGTTAATCTAACTTCTTCTTAACTATTTAATTTTATTATTTTCTTTGAATATTTTTATTTTTCTTAGTTCTTTTTCCTTTCCCTTCCTGTTTTTCTTTCAATTTTGTAGCTTAGGTTAGTTAAATACTGTTTTAATTAGGATTAGGTAGTTAAAACACTGAGGCAACACTTAGGGAATCATGAGTAGGTGAATAATTGGACTAAAAGTGAACTAAACATGAACCCTAGGTTGGTATTGCTGTTGGGCACTCAGTGCGGATTGCGGTGGATTTTATGCAGTCCGCGGTGCCCCTGTGTGGTCCGCAATGCTATTTTGTGCGGACCGCAATGACAAAGTTCTGAATGCTAACATTTGAGGAATGCGGCCGCAATGGATTTTGTGTGGTCCGCGGTGCCTCAATACGGACCATAATGCCATTTTGTGTGGTCTGTGGTGCATATATTCAGAGAGTAGGTAGTCTGAACCCCACCTCTGTGCGGACCGCAATGGATGCAATCTATATTGGCCTCTTTGCGGCCTCACTACATTTTGTGCGGTCCGCACTCTGCAACCCTGAACTGTTTGCAACAAATTTTTCTACAACTTTGCACCTTATTGTTTCTACTGATACTAACAAACCATAATTGATTATTGTTTGCAAACAATGGTGAAATATCGAGGCAAAGGTGGTAAACAATTAGGAAGAGGAGAGTCCTGCCAGAGTAGGGGACAAAGAATTATAAGATTGACCCCTCAAGCCCGACAAAACATAAAGAACACAAGGAGAATCATAAGAGCTGCAGAGCGGGCTATTGACCAGTCGGGGAATGAGTATAAGCCTTCCCCGGAGGAATCTTCAAACTCTGTGCCAGAGTATGTTCCTGACTGACTGGAGAGACACAGGTTGAGGGATACACCTCCAGTCTTTCCCACTGCCCAAGCATTAGTACGGGTATCTTTTGAGTCGTCTGAGGGCTCAGCTGCAGGCAGTGGCGATGAATATTCCACCTCTCTTACAACTTCACTATCCGGAGAGAGTCCTGTGGCAGAAGAAAGGGAAGCAGTAGAAGGGGGTGAGCCCCAAGTAGGTGGGGTAGATAGAACAAACAAATCGGAGTCATGGCAGAACCAGTTTGTTAGTGAGGTTGCCTACCACAAATTCAGAGAGTGGTGGCCCGAGTGGAAGCTAATACCTGAGCGTAAAATCATTATACATGACCTCGAGTCTCAAAACCCCAATGTGTTAAGGCAGTTCAAAGTGAGAGCTGGATGGGATTACTTCATAGGACAGGTGAGAGAGGAAAATGAGCACTTGGTAAAGGAGTTCTACACAAATGTGTCCCACATCAAAATGGGCACCACAGTCACTAGCGGAACTTGACAGTAAAATTTGACGGCAAAACAACAAATGACTACTTAGGTTTACTGGAGGAGGATGAGTCACTATATATGGAGAAAATGCAATTGGGTGAAGGAGCTCGTCCTTGGTTGGCGGAATACTTGGCAATCCCAGGTACCAACCCCGATTGGTTGATTATGGGAGTGAAGATATTGCGAAGAACTTTGAATTTTGAGGCTAAGGGTTGGAGACATTTGTGTGCATTAGGATAGACCCCACCACCCACGAAAACTCACTCCCTCTTCACCGAGCTATATTGGTAGAATTGATCATGGCGGGGTACCCGATTAACATTGGAAATGTGATGTCCTAGGTCATTACATGGGTGGTAAATGAAGGTGACAGAAATTATCCCTTCCCCAACTTCCGAACCATGTACCTGGAGGATTTACAGGTGGACAAGTGGAAGTTTGACATGAAAGTGAAGCCGAAGGCACCATTCTCCTAGTACAATCTGCAGGGTGATGACAACCTTAAAGGCAAGCACTATAAGGGAAAACCCACTGCTTCAACTGGCCATTCTAAAGAACCAGTAGTGGTAGTGGCTTCTACTCAGCCTCCTTTCGCCTCAACAGACATGGCCTCAGGTCCATCCACTTCTACAGTTCCAGACATACCCTCCACCATGGCATACTCATTGACTGCCCACCATCTGAGCCAGGCCCTTGCCAGCATCAACAACTAGATGCAGACAGCTTCTTCTAAGTTGTCTGTACTATATACTACGGTGGTAGCCCAGTCAGCGCCTCCTTTTCCACAGGTCCCACAATCCTTTGAGGACACTCTCAAGGAGCTTCTGGACAACCAGAAGAAGCTCCTAGAGAACCAAAAATTGATCATGGACGATGTTGATTCTCATAGGAAGGCACTTAAGGAGCTTGCAAAGGAAGCAAAGAAAATGAAAAAGGCTTGAGCTTCAAAGGAGTCAGTTAAGGAGTTGATAGGCTGAAGGCGGATCACTTGCCTTTGGATTTGTTATTGCATAAACCAGTACCAACTGCCCAGACCTAGACAGTGCAGGAGTCCGAGAAGCCTCCCAAGAGGAGAAGGGTGATTCCCCGATCTGACGATGCCATTATACAATTGGCGGACCCATAGAAGGGTTCCTCCAGCCAGCCTCAAGATTAAGCCCAGGACTCAGTCCAGGACCAAGCCCCAGTCCCAGCAGAGCCACATATCACAGGGAGCCAGTCACAGGTTCCTGAGCTGACAGAGGACCCATGGACCCAGACTCAGGATCCCATGTAGATAGAGGGCCCATAGGGAGTTTCTTCTTCCTCTCTTTACTCTATTTTGTGCTTATTTTGGTTAGTTGGCATTGAGGACAATGCCAGCTTTCATTTGAGGGGGTAGCCCTATTTTGAGATTTTGGATGACTGTACATATGATAATATTTTATGCTTTCTTTCCCTTTTATCTTTGGTATGTATATCATTTTAGCATTTCATTGCACTTTTCATATTTTTTTACTTTGAGTCTGTATATAAAAGTTTTGTTTTTATGTATATATTCATTCTCCCTATTATATATTCGAATTAAATCCCTTTTTGTACATATTCATTTTACTTTTTGCATTTTTTCTTTCTTAGCTTCTTATTTGATATTTGTAGCTTCTTGTTTTGAGTTTTTGCAATAAGCCTTTGGTTTTCTTAATGACACGGTTCTTTTCAAAGGTGGAATTTGTTTGAATTAGGTGGCTCTTCCCGATGACAGATGGCATGACAACCTCCTTAAGGATTTGAGTCTGTTTTCTTTTTTGCTTTTTAGTAGTTAGCGGTAAGAGTGCCTCAAGAAAAGCTTCACTTGGGCCTAACACATTTATCTTTGATCCCATGGTTAAAAACAAATCATTCTGTGTAGGATGGTGAAAGTTGTGATCTTGAGACTCTTGTGTTGACTGATAATCATCAAGTGATTTTTCTGGACCATTGTGTTGCTCAAATCTTATCTAAGGTTGCTGTGTGCTCCGACTCCGTGTCTTTAGTAATCCCAAAGCTTGTGTGGTGAGAAATTGAATTGCAAGCCCAAGCCCCAAGCTATTGGTCTAGAACTTGCCCTGAATATTTGTCTAGGCAAAATCCTAAGTGTAATTTGAATTGAGACGTGATTATAGGATCTCCTTGATCTGAATGTTCTCTTGAACACTTCCATATCCTACCAATGATAAAATCCCTAGTCAATCCTTTTGAGTAGGAGTGGAAAACGGGCAGGTCGGGTCAGATATGGTTGGGGTCAAAACGGGTAATGGAAAAATGGATTAATTAACCGACCCGACCCGACCCATATTTAATACGGAGAAAAAACAGGATAATTGTCGGATAATATGGGTTACCAATATTATCCATGACTTCTTGTATATGATCACTTTTGGGAGAATTCTTAGTCTCCCTAACTTGAGGAACCTCCAATTTTAGGCTTTACAAATGTAAAAGTTAGACTCATTGGTTACTCATTGGTTATCCATTTTCTAAATGGATAATATGGTTCTTATCCATATTTGACCTGTTTTTAAAAAGTTTATTATCCAGCCCATTTTTTAGTGGATAATATGGGTGGTTAACTGTTTTCTTTGAACCATTTTGCCACCCCTACTTTTGAGCCTTAGACCTTTTTCCTTCAAGAACCATGATACAAGCCTTTACCCGTTCTAAAAATACCCTCTCTTGGCACCCGATCTTTCCTTAACACATGGCAAAAGTATAAGTTTGGGGGGAGACGAGGATTGCAACAAAGTGGTAAAAGGTACAAAATGAAGAAAAGGAAAAGTAATAAAAAAAAGAAAATCAAAAGGATAAAAAGAATGTTCAATGTGGAAAGGAATAAAAGGATTCAATAAAAGCAAAGAGTGAAAGGTGTGGAAATTTGAGAAAGGAGAAAAAGATGAGAAATGAACAAGAAAGAGTGACAGTGTGTCTCTCTAACCCCTTAGAAAGAAGTAAAAAGACTTAAAAAGTCAAGTGAATGTGTTCCAAATTAAAGCAAAAGAAGTTCTAAAGGGAAGATGGAACCTACTTAGACCAAACATTTCCTACCCTAAACCAAAAGCCTTCACTATGTCTCCACGAAAGCCCTATATGATCTTGAGTTGAATAAAGCTTACATGAGTGGTGACTCACATAAGGGGAAAGCTTATGGTACCTAGAATCGAACTTGTGGATTTTTCTTTGAGGGAGATGAGTGTATTTCCATTAACCTCGTTCTGAGTGTTAAATTCCTAGAGGTGAGGTTTTCTTAGGGATAGTTGAGGATGTGTGAGTTTGGGTTCCACAATGACCAAAGTAATAGAAAGAGTTTCTTTAATGTGTTGAGTCAACTCTTGATGCTCTTGTGTCGCACTAAATCCATGGTGTTTAAAAGTGTGAATGTTGTTAATGATTCATTTGAATTGAGGGCAACTGTTAGTCCCAATTGATGCTAGATGAGGTAACTTTAGGTTAGCCTAATTTTCTTGGATTTACTCTTAAGTCATGGGTCTTATTTTGTTTACTTGAGGATAAGCAAAAGCTTAAGTTTGGGAGAGTTGATAACTAGGAATTGAGTCTCTGTTTCCAGCCCACACTAAGAGGTCATACTGACCCAATGCACAAGAGTCAATGTCGCCAACCCATATTAGAGGTCATATTGACCCAATGCGTAAGAGCCTAAGTGCCGACTTGAAATTCAAAAACTTAAGGGTCATTGAGATCGAGTAGAAATCTGACTCAGAGATCGAGCCTGAAATAGTAACTAAAAAATGCCAAAGGAAAAATGCGTAAGAGCCATTATCGCCAACCCAAATTAAAAGGTAGTACCAACCTAACGCATAAGAGCCACTGTTGCCATCTGAAACTAAAGGTCGTATTGACCCAAACACATAAGAGCCATGTCTCTAACTTAGAGCAGAGGTGGTACCAACCCAACACACAAGGGCCTACGAACCATCCAAACAAGCTTCAGGGCCGAGTTACAAACTGGAGGGTTTTTTTACTCAAAGTCCAATTTATCTAGCTAATCATTGACAAAACACCAAAGCTAAAGACAAAAAAAGACACACACGAGCAAATAGAAATTCATGGAAGGAGAAAACCGAAAGGTTTATTTATATATGTACATGTATGAAACAATGCGAGGCTACATTTACAAAGTTCTCTAGGAACATTATACAAAGAATCAAATAGAAAAAAGCCTAGTCTATTTTCCCCTCGGGGACTGCGGCCCCATCAGCCTCTTCTCCACTATATTCAGTATTAGACAAGAGGAATTTGGCGTCATACTCATCCTCCTTGGACTGTGCTATCTCTTCCAAGAGATCGAAGCCCTTAGCGTGAATCTCTTCGAGGGTTTCCCTCCGAGATTTGCACTGGGCATATTTATTGCTTCTGATCTCTCGATCGGAAGCACCTCTCAACTTTGCTCGAACCTCAGTAGCGTCTTTTAAATAGACGACCACTTTCTTGTTGGCCTTAGCCTGAATTTATTCAGCTTCAGTCCGGGCATCCACGACCTCAGCCTTTATCTCCAAAAGGTCAGACTTGAGCCTTGCAATCCTACTCGTCTGAACAGAGCTATTTTCACAAGCATTCCGAAGTTGCACCTCGAGTGCATAAACCTTGGCCAGAGAATTCTTCTTGACCGCAACATGGAGATCTATCTGAGCCCTTAGCTAGCTACACTCATGCTTGACCTGGACGACCTCGCCTGAGGGACTTCTCCCTGTCCAAGGATTTCCTTAACTGGGCTTTACAGCGGAGCAACTCGGACTTGAGCTTGTCAAAGGCCTATGAAATGTAAAATTAGAACATTAACGAAGTCGATCAAAGCTTACCATAGAACAAAGCCACTGAGCCACCTCAAAGGTCGAGCGTGCACCTGCTGGCCTGGTCTCACCAGCCCCAGCTGAACCAATCTCGACGGGGATACGGTCGCTCGAGACCCCGCTTGATTTAGGCGGCCCCTGGTCTCAAGCATTCCTAGAAATACCTTAGATGGGGGCGAGGACGGCGGCTGAATGCATGTATCCTTCGAAGTATCTTCAGCGGGAAATGAAGACAGCGGCAAGAGAGGAACCACTTTTTTAAGGCTAGAAGCCTCAGATTCCGCAGGATCAGTAGATACATCTTCTTTGAGCCTTCGAGCAGGGATTTCCTCTCTATGAGCACTCTCATTCTCCGAAGACCCCTTCCACTTGTTGTCGGTCCTCGACTCCAAAAACAATGATTCTTCCTCCTCCCCGAGAGGGCACGGCCTCATCTCAGAAAAATCTCCAATGCCTGCGGTGACGGAGTTAGTACATATAAAATAAAATACCTTTCAAAGGAATCAAGACACACACCACGTACCGTGATATTTTTCCTCCCATCTGCCCTTGGCCAGATATCGCTACTTATGCTCATCGTAAGTCGAACCAGCTGCCAGTTTCTGAGACCAATCCGCCAGGTCGGGAACCTCGTATAGCATCCATGGGATTGCAGCAAAAAGAAAAGGAATAGAGAGCATCTTTACAGAGTCTGCCTTCACCATGGGCAAAAATAATAAGAACACAAGTGTACCATTTACGTGAGTAATTCTATTTCTCGGGAAATACAAAGAACTCTGCGGGGATAATATCGACAGTCCACACTCGGACGAAATGACTCATCCACCCTCGGTCCATATCTTCTTCATTGTTAGCAATAAAGGGCCGAGTGGATTGATGTCATAGATTAATCAGGCCTCGACAATGCAAGGGCCGGTACATTCTGAGAAGATGATTGAGGGTGAACTTGAGCCCATCTTTATCTTCAAAATACCTTACCATCAGCACTATCCTTCTAAACGATGGCGACATTTCATACAAAATTTGAGCACGACTCTGTTGTAGGGGCCCAACGTAAAGGGGTACGTAAACACGTTCCAAAACCCCTCGGCATGAGCCATGATGCTCTCTTTCGGGGAAAGAACTTGCAATACCACTTTTTCTCCCCATCCGCAGTCCTTTCTAATTACCTCGAGGTATTCCTCCCCTATTGAGGAAATAAACCTCGATGCATGCTCCCGATGACCCTGAACATTGGGAGGTATCTCTAACACAAAGGTCCCTTCTTGAGGCAAAGCATCTTGAATTCGGCTCGCCAGACACCAGCAGTGTACCATCGATTAAGCGGGAAGAAAAGGCGGAACACTCCTCTTCCTCATAAACGAATTTGGGCGTAGCAGCTATGGAAGGAAAATGAAAACTCAAGCGAAAACTTTGAATTAAAATGGCGGAAAGGCTAGCGCAAGGAGGAAGAGCTCTATAAAAAGGGATAGCAGCTCAAAATAGCGAAATCCTCAGAAGAGAAAGAAATAAAATTACATATAGAGCAAGATACAACTGTCTGCCTACCCTAAAATACAATTAATTATGGCTAGGCCATTATCACTCTTGATAAGATATACCGGTAGGATCATCTTGATCATTTCATTAATGTGTCATATGATCAACACTATCATACAATATTCATGGAACCAAAGGCTCCCACATTAACCTAGCCACGAAATGGTACCCGATCTTGAGGATCTCTGCTACCCTGCAAATAGGTTCTAAGGAGCCATCAATATCACTACAAGCCTTAAAATGGTATCATATCTCGAGGATCTCTATCAAAACAAAAGATAAGCTCTAGAGAGCTATCCATATAAACCTAACCTCAAGGCGATACCCTATCTCGAGGATTTTTACTATTACAAGTACGGGTCATTCACTCGATTCTTTCGCCCTCAAGCCACCTGAACCCGAGCCAGTTTTCATTCGAGAATTTCTATTAAAGCCTCAGGGCTATTTTTGCCGTCGAATCAAGTTAAGTTCTCTCTCAGATACTTTAATTCGGGCTATATGAATCCGAACATACCTTCATCAGGGGTCTATCTGTAATGCCTCAAGGCTATCCCTATTCTAAGTTCAAATCAAATCTTTTAGGTTGCCCGAGCTCGAGCAAACTCTTACTCGAGGACTATCTGTGAAATTCTCAGGGCAATCTTTATTCTCAGATGGCCGAGCACATTCTCCCTCGAGGACTATCAATGGGGCCAAAAAGGTTAAAAATCATTTTAAAATTCAAAGCCTCACTCTCACTCAATTTAAGTACAGAAGTCCCAGCATCCTAAGTTTGTATCAATTCAATTTGGGCTCAGTCCGAGGAACGAAAAAGGGAACCGAGGGAATACCTACACTCGGTTTTGATATTCAGACCAATGGGTAAAGTCACGCGCTCAGATTCTTCATAAACGCAAATAAAGGAAATCCAGCACAAATTAGAGATAAATTGAAGAAAATTTTTTTATATTAATAAACAATGATTACAAAAGCCCACAGAGGGTCCTTACACATAAACAAAGAAATAAAAAAGTATATATAACAACTAAAAGTCTAATGCACTCTCAGGGTACACCCTCAGCGGAAATATCTTCAAGAACCATTTCCTTGGGGCCTCATCTCAGTCTTCCAAACAACATCTTCAAGTATCCAGAAGAAGTAGAAAACGATGAAGAAGAAGCATAAAATGATAAAGAAGAAACAGATGAAGAAACAGAAAAAAGATGAAGAAGTGGCTGGGAGAAAAATTTAGCGAATATGGGTCTCGCCAGCACTACTATTGGGGAGCCATTTCTTGAAATATTGCACCAGTGTGGGATGCAAAAGTTAGCAGATGGTACCACCTCACTCCAAGGAGAGCAAAATGAGTGAAGCGCCACACCATGTGGGAGTTAAGAGAGATGAGCAGCAGTTTACGATCCACATATCCTCTGATATGAAGATAATTTGAGATCCCTCTCTCATTATTTCGGACCAACAACAACAACAAAAAACCAGTTTGATCCCACTCAGTAAGGGAAAGCTCTGATAAAGAGCTATAGCATAACTGGAAAAGGCATCACCGGGTGATCTTTCGGCCACTGGCATTAAACATAGGAAACAGAGCTGGATAAGGATGAAGAAAAGAAGGAGTTGAAGGCTGTTGAAGAATGACCGAATGAAGTTCGATTCAAGAAAGCTTCCATTTATAGGAAGGTGGAAGTGTAACCAACGGCATAATCAATGCCTTTAGAAAACGTATCGACAGGCGCAATCAATGCTTTTTCAATGACAGATCGACGCCGATATTATCACTCTGAGAAAGTAAACCAACTGTCAAGAAATATGCATCGATAGGACATCTCAGTCATCAAAAAGCTTACGTTATAAGTATGATGTCATCACAAGAGGCTCGAGGAGATCAGTGTCAAAATCTTTCCTTATCATTTTAATCCAAGAAATGCGGGGACTATCTGTATATGGCAAAAATCAGAAGGTCCGATTTTGTAACCGCTGAGGCATATCGTAAATACCGCTCCCAAAATTCTCGAAGTTCATCTCAGGGCTCGACCCCGAGGGTCCGATATGCTCGAACTCGGGTCAGGGTAAATCGACGGCTATGACAAACGAGTGGGAGATTCCCAAGGCATATGACTAAAGCTGGCCAAATCTGTCAGGCTAGTTCAGGCCCGTACCATGGCATTAAATGGCTATACCAGCCATATATGTTTGTAATAAATACACTTGTACTATGTTGGTTTTCCCCTTATATATAAATGGGACCCTTGTCATTTTGTAGGGAGATACAAGATTACTCACAATATTCAATACAAGAACATTCTTTGTTCTCTAACTTAAACATACTCTCTTGACTTCACTTCTTATATTTATTGTCTACATTTATTGTGTTCTATCAACTGTTCTTCATTTATTATTCATTATTTCATAAAGAGCTTTCATCAAAGCTCTCAAAGTTATTATCCCTTTACCAGGCTATCCATAACGTAGTGTCGAGCTCGACCTCGAGGCCCCGTATAACCAAGCTCGAGGCCCCGATTCTCAGCCACTCGGTTTGCTTAAACATATCATTTTTGAGTTTTTATCTTATTCTCTAATCTCACACTTAGCATCTATTGGCTAACAACTAGCATAAAAGAATTACAAAATCAAATTTAATTGTAATTACCATTTTCAAGGTAAATAATGATCTAACGGTTCCGAACTCCTCAACCCTCCCACATAAAATTGTCCTAACGGACCCCCCACACCCCAAATTCAACCAAAGACCTCTCAAACACTCCCAAGGCGGAAATACCAACCCAAACACTCCCAAATTTTCACCAAATAATCACTACACTCCTTTGTTCCCAAAGCCCTTAACCATTTCATTTGAAACCTTTCTATTTTTCTTGATTTTTAGATCTAAAAATCGAAAGCCTTAGTTCTTATACTTCCTTTCAATTTCATCCATGAAAATGGCCCATTTGACTTTGAAAAACACACCATCTGTTGAATTTCGATCATGTATGTTTAGTGGTGTAGGATTCAAGCAGTTTCAGCAACTATCGATGTCAGTCAACTCACCATTGACCGGTCAGAAGTCCCATTTCCCCTGTATCTTTAGACGAACCTTGGTCGACTTTGTTACCCGTAGCACTGGCTGCGCTCCAAAGTGTAAGCTAGTGCTTAGGTCACAACGTTGGTTACCGTTTCGAGTTTTACTCGCTTTCGGGAGCCATAGTTCTATTAGGTAATTTACTATCTTTCCTTGTTAGCCCTTTTTCTGTCATTTTTTCAATAAACTTTAGTCATGATATTAATCAAGCTTTTGTCTTCGCCTAAGTTTAATTGAGATAGGCATCTATGTAGATTCTTAACTATTTGTTTAAAATTAACTTGGTCTTAGGATTTCATCTTTGCTTCAGATTAGTTTCGATTCTTAGTTTGATTAATCGATTAGTCCAGCCCTTCTTGATTTTTGTCGTAATTAGTCATTAGTTAGATACAGAGTAGTATTCGAATTATTAATTGGGAATTAATATTATGGGAAAAGCCTACAGTTTAAGTGTGAGGTTTATTTTAGGCTATTGATAGGCCCAGGTTCTTGTGGGCCGGGTTTTGGTTTGGAATGGCAATTCACAGACCTTAAGGGAATCTAGTCAGTAGCTGCCTAGAAGGTTCTAGAGATAGGAGAATGGATTAAACTGTAATAAGACAAAGGAAATTAGGTCAAATTTGGGGCTAAAAAGGGTAAATACAGAAGTTAAAGGGTTGGAAAATAAAGAAGGGTATCTAAAAAAAGACAGTTGTCCGAATATGTTGAGGAAAGATGCATTTTCCCCATTTTTTAGGGATGGCACATATTTCAGTTGATTCCTTGATTTTTAATATCTATCTATATAAAATAGGAGAAGCAAAGTCATATTATTGTGCCAAGTATCAATACATAAATTAAACATGTGTCCAAACACTTCCAACTAATTCGGAAGTTCAAAAATAATTTAAAATTATTTCAAATAAAAATTTAAATATGATAATGCAGTTGAACTTATGTCACGACCCAATTCCCCAAACCCGATCGTGATAGCGCCTCTCGTGAAGACAAAGCCAGCCAACAGAGCAACAACGCCTCTTTTAACAGTTACTTAGCATGAATAAGTCTGAATCATAGATAATGAAATCATTTTGCGGAATAAACGTAATAAAATAGGGAACCCATCCCGACTCAGCTCGAAATCGGGGTGTCACAAGTTACGAGCATCTAGAAGGATTTTTTTATACAAATACAAAGCATGTAATACATAGAATAAAATCTGGAATCAAAAGGAAGAAATCTGGTGCCGCGAATGCTGGCGGTCACCTTGCTCAGCTACGATAGCAAATCCTCAATCAGCTCAAACCCGCTACCGGGTAAAACAATACCTGCATCTGCACGCGAGGTGCAGGGAGTAAAGTGAGTACTCCAACTCAGTGAGTAATAAAGGTAAATAATAACTGAGCAGCAAGAAACCACGTAAAGCAAGCCATCATGCTATATAGAACAATGTAACCCTTTTAGAAGACAGTGAAACCGCGAAATCTTTAGAAATATTTGGACTCAGTTTAAAACCTCTTTTGAAAATATCTTTTTCCAATAGTTAAGCAAATGAATTCGAAACAGATAGTGCAAGTCAGCACAAAAGTCAGCCCCTCGGGCACAGCACTCCATTAACAAATAACACCATGGTATCAGGTAAGCAGTGCAAAAAGTAGCATAGAAGCCAATGAAATGCGAGTGCTGGAATGTCATGACAAATAATACAAATAGAAACAAATGCATGAGTGCAATGCAATACATATAACTGTATGCTCCGGTACCCGCTGCGGCATGCATCCCGATCCATTTAACGTCGACGTCGCTCACTGGGGATGTGTACAGACTCCTGAGGGGCTCCTACAGTCCAAACGCAATATCAAGTCATCTCGGGGCATCAACCAGGCCCTCGGCCTCAATATCAATGTAACACCGCTGCGGCATGCAGCCCGATCCATGCTCAGTCCTGAAATGCACATAAGCCACTTGGGCAATGTTAAAATGATGGTTCTCAACTCAAAACGTCAATAAAATATTGTTTCAATTTTTCAAATCTTAGAAAGATGGCTGAGTTTGCAAAAAAAGTATTAAAACCTTGGACCGAGATCAAATAATATGCAAAAGTGATGCAAAAACGGTGATATCAATCCCTGAAAGATTCACATAGTTGGCACGAAGCCCAAACATGGCAATCAGTCCAAATTATGATGATAACAACTAGTTTCAGTCAAATACGTAGTAATTTCATCAATCGGGGTGGACCAAGTCACAATCCCCAACGGTGCTCTACTGCACGGTCGCTATCCGGCGTGCAAGTCACTTTAATACAGCACTATGATGTGCAAATTCGGGATTTTAAACCCTCAGACTATCATTTACAGTCATTACTCACCTCGAACCGGTGAAAGCTCTAGCTCGTGATGCCTTTTCCCCTCAAATCGGCCTCCATACACGTCGAATCTAACCAAAATCAGAACGAATATATCACAATATGCTAAGGGAACAATACCCAAATGAAAACAATCGAAAAATAGCAAAGATATCGAAACTAGCGAACCCGAGCCCCGGGCCTACTTCTTGAAAAATTATAAAATTCACATCAATGGATTCCTCATCTCGCCACGAGTCCATACATATCAAAATCACAAGAATCGGAGTCCATTTGACCCCTCAATTCCCTATTTTAAACTCTCTTAAGTTCAAGCCCTAAATCACCATTTTTGACCTTTGATTCCTTCATTATTCAGTCTAAATCCATGTTTTACACCATAAAATCGTATTCTAAGTCCAAGAATCCATACCTGATTGAAGCCCTCAAAACCCTCTTCAAAATCGCCACAAAGCCCTCCAAGTTTGAAGTCCAAAATGTTGTTCTTTCAAAAATTCACGAAGAAGACTATTTCATTTAACTGTCCAGGTAATTCGGCTTCTGCTGTAACAATGTCGCTTCTGCGACTTCCGCATCTGCGGTCCACGTCCGCTTCTGCGGACCTTCACTTAAGGGCCTTGACCGCTTCTGCGGCGCAAATTTCGCACCAGCAGGACGGCCTATGCGGTCCTAACTTTCGCTTCTGCGAAACCTGACATGGACCAACTTTTCCACTTCTGTGCCTTCCCGCTCGCTCCTGCGAGACCGCACCTGCGGTCCCATAACCGCAGGTGCAAAAACACCAGATACCAACAAACTTAAACATGCAACAACTCTAAAAATTCTCTGTTTAATCGCCCGAACTCACCCCGAGGCCCCCGGGACCTCAACCAAAAATACCAATACATCCTAAAACATTATTCAAACTTATTCCAATCATAAAAACACCACGATTAACAATTAAACCACCAAATTACATCAAATCCAAGCCTAAGTTCTTTCAAAAACTTTCGAAACACGCCTTTGATCAAAAATCCAATCAAACGACGTCCGAATGACCTGAAATTTTGCACACACATCAAAAATCATATAATGAAGCTATAGCAACTCTCGGAATTCCATTCCGACCCTCGGATCAAAATCTCACTTATCAACCGAAAATCTCCAAAATACTAACTTTGCCAATTCAAGCCTAATTCTACACCGGACCTCCAAAATCAATTCCGATCACACTCCTAAGTTACAAATCATCCCCCAAATCTAGCCGAATCACCGGAAACCAAATTCGAGCCTTCTAACTCAATAGTCAACATCCGGTTAACTTTTCCAAAACAAACCTTCCTTAAAAAGACTAAGTGTCTCATTTCCATCCAGAATCAATCCAAATCAACTCATTCACCCAAGACTCGTATAATAACACATAAGGAAACCAAAAATGGGAGAAATGGGGTGGTAACTCACGTGACAACGGGTCGAGTCATCACATCCTCCCCAACTTAAACTAACGCTTGTCCTCGAGCGTACACAGAGTTGTCCTAGAAGCCAACCAACAGTTGAATAACTTTACCAAGCATATACCCGGGGTGATCCCACGTCACCCTATCTCATATAGGTCCGACAACACAACATAGCTGAAATTACCCAATCCAGTCTAGCCCATAAATCATAGAACTACCCTTTTACTTCTGAAACCATCAATACGATCAAAACCTCACACTTATACTTTGTATAGTCCCAAACCAGCTATAATAACTCATACCTACAACCTCAGGTGTAATAATATGATATACCACATAATCCAAGCACTTGAAACGATAACTTCTATTCACAGTAGTTGCCCACAACAACCAAATACTGATAGAAAACCTCTTATTTAGCTAAAGTCTCATTCCAACACTTTCATATACTGCCAACGATAAATGAAATACGCAGCAAACCGTAACCATTTCTCAAATTAACCATTCATGATGCCACTTCCCTTTTGACTAATACCACAGCAGATTTCCGAGATGAACCTCGATGTTATCCTTCCAACAAGCTAAAATCAAATATGTTCATATTCATTAATGACTCCAAAGATCACCTCGAATCCAACACACCACTCTGGTGATATGACACCTCAACACAGGCCTAAGCCACAACTTGCATAATACATGCACTAATGAGGAATGGTCTGAACATACTCAAATCATGACAAATGACTCAAACGAAAGAGATGTACCTCAAGCTCATCAGTACCATTACAACACAAGGTTGAGACCCCGTCTCACATCATGGAAATAGAATACCTGAATCTACACTAAAGGGTCATACCCCCACGTGGCCTCGCCACAATGCGCGATCCTACCCAAATACTGTTACACATGAAACACCGCAAGTCACGGTGCTCAAAATCGATAGCCACGCATAATTTGATGTCTAAAACCAAAGCAATTCATTACACCCATGGTGAAACAAATAACATACGATACGCAACCCGATAGGCCATAACCAATACTCCATTTACCGAGCAACACTCAATTACTCTTCCCGCTTGACTTTCTCTATGAATCCTCTATGGAACCGCACCACATGTGCCCATATCCAACAATTCATAATGCCTCACATCACAGAAAAAGCAACTCATAGATCTCCTCAGATCACTAACAAGTTCAATAACAATCGAATCAACCTATCCCTCAACCATACAATTTAGGCCAACTCAAGCTGAACACGTAGCCACATCGATCTGCCAACGAACTCAATACCAAGAAGCCTGAAGCTGCTCCTTCGACTGCTATAACTCCTACCAAAGTCGTACGACACGTGCCCAACACCAAATCAATATCGAAATCCACAACCTCGCCCGGTGACATGCCCAGCCACAAGAAACGCATCCAAAAAGTCCCTCAATACCGGAACTGAACCAATGGTAAAGACCTCTGCACAGACATCCATCACGAAGGCCCAATTAAGAAAAGCAGTCCTACCCAGCCATCCGCTGGTCTTTGGAATATAAACCACTCTGCCAGAACATAATCCGATGCACCTCGCCATTTAACCTATGGCATTTCCAGCATAGCCTTGTCACGACCCCAATCCCTTTTTATTATCTTTCCACAGCTTTTGAAACTATGTATTATTGGAGTTTTATTTCACTGTATTGTTAGAGGCTCTAGACTCATGACCCCCAAGTCTTTGGGAGTGTATTCAATATTATCTTGATATTTGGCTTATATCTATCTATAAATTAAAATTATTAGCTTTATTGTTGATAATGTTATTCAAATGACTGGTTTTGAGCTTCATGCTCGGGTTGAGAATATAAATGGTCGGGCTTGCCTAGCAGTTGTGTTAGGCGCCATCACGACCGGGATTGGGGTCGTGAAAAGTTGGTATCAGAGCCTAGGTTACTAGGCCTCATGAGTCATGAGCCGGTTAGTAGAGTATCGCGGATCGGTACGGAGACGTCTG
>MU706776.1:25667-94835 GCA_026770625.1 Nicotiana glauca
CTTCAACTAATCCTTCAACATCTGGAACAACAATGGATGATGATGATTGTGTTCAAGATTATCAGATTTGGTCTACACTAGGAGAGCATCAACAAACCAGTAGTAGGAATATTGATGAACTACAATTCTACTTGAAAAGGTCACCAGAGCCCCTCACAAAGGATTTTCTACCGCTGAGTTGGTGGAGGAGCAACTCAAATCAATTTCATGTTCTTTCGGCCATGGCTCGAGACGTGCTAAATATGTCGATTTCAACAGTCGCATCAGAGAGTATATTTAGCCAAGCAAGGCAGCATCTATGAGATACCCGTCATTCATTGGGCAACAACGCTTTGGAAATTCTAGTGTGCTTTAGAGATTGGATAAGATCAGAACGGCAAAATCAAGGGCGTGCCGAGGTAGACGAAGAGGAGGATCAAGAAATTAGAGATATAATGATTTATGGATCCGATTCAACCAATGTCTGAAACATAGAATATCATGTTGACATGGAAGAACTTAGTAAAATGATACAAAATATGTGATGTAATATTTATTATTTTTATATTTGTTGTAAACTTTTAATTTTCAAGTTTAAAAATCAAAAAATAAATTGAAGTATGAAGAATATAAATGAAAGCCTTCGGAGTTTGTTCCTTACATTTGCCTATTGGTCTTATACTCTTATTAAATAACTTTTTGTAGCCACTTACTTTCTAATTTCAATTTTATAATTTTAAAATACAAATTTCAAATTTAAAACTTTAAACATTAAACTTCAAAGTTTAATTCTAACCCTTAAAAGTTTGCAAACACTTAACTATCAATAACATTGAATAAGAAAAATAAAATTTAAATTAAAAAATAGAGCCCGACCCGCTAACAGCCCGTGTGAGCCCTAACCCGTACGGGCCCACATAAACCCGAAAAATCACAGCCCTATAATAGCCCGCTAACCGAACGGGCTGGGGTTTTTTGTGTACAACCCGTCCCAACCCGCCCGTTAAACACCCTTAGTTTAATTACTGTGAGCTTGATGAATCTGAGCTCAATTTACAGAATCATCCAAATAATTTGGAATTAGGTTTGAGAGAGAGATTGAGCTTTGGAGAGAAGAGAGGAACTGGAGTAAAATGAAATCTATATTTCTGTAATAGAGGAGTACAACTTTATATACAATTACACACTAACTCAACTTTGTACTAACTTACCTCTAATTACTTAACTAATAGGTCCCACAACTATAACCGACTAACTAACTCTTCTTCTCAACTAACAAAACTGACTATAGCTCACACTCCCCCTCAAGCCGGAGGGTGCAAGATGTTGAGCACTCAAAACTTACCTAGTAGAAATGCATGCTGAGACTGTCCAAGACCTTTAGTGAGAAGATCAGCTAGCTGATCTTTAGTCGCCACAAACGGTGTGCTAAGTACACCTTGTTTGATCTTGTCGCGCACAAAATAACAATCGATATCAATATGTTTGGTACACTTGTGGAAGATAGGATTGGCTGAAATCTATAGAGCAACCTTGCTATCACAATAAACTTCCCCAGGTCACTTGATAGGCACTCCAAGTGCAGCAAACAGTCCTAATAACCATACTACTTCTACTTTCATAGCTGCTAGGCTTTTATACTCTGCTTATGCGGAGCTTCTTGACACTATATGTTGCTTCTTGGACTTCCAAGAGATGAGTGAGTTGCCAAACTTGACTAATTACCCAGTTACTAACCTTCGTGTATTTGGACAACTTGCCCAATCTACATTACAAAAACATTGTCAAACTATCTGCACATGCACTGCTCAGAAATATCCCCATGCTTCGTTCATGTTTTAGATATTTGGCTACTCTAATGAGATTTTTTGAGCTCTTGCATGAATTGACTGAGAGTTACTGAAAACATAATGTTTGTTTATGTGAAAGTCAAATAGATCAACCTACCATCAACCTTTGGTATTCACTCACATCTGTTAGGATTTCATCACTTATAGTGCCAGTGTGCTTGTCAAACTCAACAGAGGTAAACTTCTAGTTGACATCTATGGGGGTTGAGACTAGCTTAACTCCACTCAATCCCAAAACAGAGATGAGTTGAAGACAGTATTTCCTCTGATTCAATAGAATCCCTTCTTTGGATCTAATAACTTCAATTTCCAGAAAGTATTTGAGAACTAAGATCCTTCACCTTGAACTTCTGATGAAGGACAACTTTAGTCTCATTGATAAACTCCTCACTATTTCTAGTGATTAGTAAGTCATCCATATATATCAACACTGCTACAAAGTCATCTTCTTTCCTTTTAGTGAATAATGAATAGTCATATAGGCTATGAACATATCCTACAGTTGTTAAGGCCTCACTGAGCTTAATGTTCCACTGTCATGAGGCTTGTTTCAAACCATATAATGATTTCAATAGTCTACAGACTTTTGTCTCCCTCTTTCTCCTAAAACCTTAAGGAAGTTCCATATACATTTCTTCATACAAATTCCCTTGCCAGAATGTATTGTATACGTCTATTTGTGATATATTCCAGACTTTAGAAGCAGCAAGAACAATCACAGATCTCACAATTACCATCTTGGCAACTAGTGAAAAAGTTTCATTACAGTCTAGGCCTTCTCTTTGGTTATAGCCCTTAGCTACCAACCTGACCTTGAACCGTTCTACCTCACCACTTGCTTCGTATTTTACCTTGTACACCCATTTTGAACCAATAGCCTTCATGCCTTTTGGGAGGTCAACAACATCCCAAGTTCTATTGTCCTCTAAAGCCTTGATCTTAGTTTCCATGGCTTCAATCCACCTTTTGTCCTTAGATGCTTCACTGAAGGTTTTTGGTTATGTTAGTGTTGATATTCCAGCCAAAATACTTCTACATTTACTAGTCAACCTGCTACAGGACAGATAGTTGGATAGGGGATAAAAGGAACTCTTTTTTGTAGTGGTCACATAGTCCTGCAACCACAAAGGTTCCTTTGCAATCCTTTTGATTTTCTGACCTCGGTTGACTCTTGTTCCAGAGCTGTTGGAGGAATCACTACACTTTCTTGCATTAAATGTTGTTCTAGAACTACATTGTTACTTTTTTGTGCATCAACCTTATTATTTTCTATTACTGCTCTGTTTTAATCTGCATTTGCATCATCATCTGCATTTGCTGCTGGTAAGTCTTGCATATCATGAGCATTTGCTTCTCCGGTTCCTTCATGTTATGCAATGTTAATTCATGCATTGTTGTCAAGGCCACTCCCCTCAACAGACTCCTCTAAATCATTACTTGCAATTCCTTCTAACTGCAGATTCACATTGCCATGAAAGTTCTGTAGAGGTTCAAATTGTTCCAGGCCTGAGATAGGACCTACAATTGTTGTATGTCCTTCTCCATTGTGAGATGTGGAACAATGTTTGGCAAAATGGAAAGATATTTTCCTTGAAAATATCATCTTTGCAAACAAAGAAATAGTTAGTATCCAAATCCATTAGCTTGTAGCCTTTTTGTGTTTCTGCATAGCCAATGAATACAACTTCTTTTGCTCTTGGTGAAAATTTGTCTTCCTTAACCAAATTAGTGGCATAGCAAAGACACCCAAACACCCTAAGGTGAGACAATGAGGGTGACTTGTTATGAAAGAGCTTATATGGAGTTTTCCCATTCAACAACTCAGTGGGCAGCATGTTTATCACATGTATAGCTATTTTGATACAATCACCCCAGAACTTTGTAGGAACACTTGCTTGAAACTTCAATGCCCTAACTGTAACTAGAATGTTCTTGTGTTTTCTCTCCACTACTCCATTCTACAGTGGAGTATATATACAACTACTTTGGTGAACTATCCCATAAGCATCAAACAAGTAATTCATGTGTTTGTTAAAAACTCCGTGCCATTATCTGTTCTAACAACTTTAACTTTGAACTGAAATTGGGTTTGCAACATGGAAAGAAATTTCTTCAACACCACAACAACATCACTTTTCAATTGAAACAAAAGCACCCAAGTATGCCTTGTATTATCATCAACAACAGTTAGGAAGAAATATTTTCTATCATAAGTGGGAAACCTATATGGTCCACAAACATCCATATGCAAAAGAGATAAAGGGTTTTTACTTCTACTCATACTTCTAGGAAATATTAGCATACTTTGCTTAGCTAGTGGGCATACATGGAAATTATTATTCACTGCTACATCTACAGATTTGTTATGAATTAGATTCATGTTGTTCGTAGTACCAACTGAAGCATGGCCTAGCCTTTTGTGCCACAATGCTCCATCTTCTTTATTATTCTCTGTAGTTGTAGTTGATGCAAACTTCCTTATCCCTTTGATGAGCTTTTCCAAATCTTCTTTGAAGTTCTTCTTCAATATGTACATACCACATCTTTCTCTACCAATCCCCATTACCTTGCCATTATAGAGATCCTGAAATAAACAGAAATCAGGGAAGAAATTCATCGTACAACACAACTGCCTAGTTAGTTTGGATACTGAGATTAGGTTGAACTTAAACTCAGGTACAAACAAAATATCTTCTAGCTTCAACTCATCACATATAATAGCATCTCCAATATATGTGATATCAGACTTCTCTAATATTGGCAGATGTACTTGATCATTGTCACATTTATTTACTTTATTCTCATTCTTTAACATATCTAGTTCACCAGCTATGTAATACGTAGCTCCAGAATCATTTATCCATTCTTTACAAGAAAAACTTGCCATTAAGGAGGTTGCATTATCTGCCATATTAACCTGATGTTCTGGAGTCTCCTTGTTCAGCATGCTCAAAATTTGCCTATATTGATCCTCAGTGAAGTATGGTCCTACCTTTAATCCATTACGACTACTCTTTCCCTCATCCTGATGTGTTGATTTGTCATTCTCTAAACGATTAGTTGTCATGTTAGCTGCATATGATTTTTTTTTTGTCTTTTTTTTAATTCAGTTGGATAGCCAACTAGCTTGTAGCAATTTTTTCAGTGCCCAGGTTTGTTGCAGTAATCACATTTCACAAACAACTGCTTTCCTTTGTATTGTCTCATGTTATTATGCATAGTCATTTGCCATGTACTTGTTTGCATGGTAATAGGATCTCCTCTGTTTGGCAAGGCTAGATGTGCACTGGAATTCTGACTCTCGTCCTCATCAATTAGTTTAATGTCGGTTCCACAGTCTTCATTAGGATCTGACGTCTTACTTGATCATATATCTCATTGAGACCACTTAAAAACTGGACTAGCCTTTGCTGTTGAAGATGTTCAACATACTCATTCGAATTAGGAATGAACACCATTGCATCATACTCAGCCCGCAGTTCCTTTAATCTAGTGAAATATGCAGAGACTGCATATATCCCATGTGAAATAGTAGCAATTTCCCTATGCAATTGAAATATTCTCATAGGATTCACTTTGTCGAATCTTTCTCTCAAATCCTCCCATACTAAATGTGCATTAGATACGTAGACAATTCCGCTAAGTAAATTTGGAGACACAATGTTCATGATCCAGGAAAGCACAATTACATTACATGTTTTCTAGTCCTCAAGCAACTCAGATATGAACGAATCCTTTTTGCATGTACCAGCCACAAACCTTAGCTTCCTCTTAGCTTGCAAAACAATTCGCATTGAATGATGCCACAGTCTATAATTTTTTGATCTTGTGAGCTTTACAAGAATCAAAATCAAACTAGGAGTATCTGAGGGATGAAATAACAAAGGATGCGTGTGATGGAGTTTTTCGACCATTGATGTTTAGCTTAAAATATATATATTTCTATGTATATCGCCACATATTTTACTTTTATTTCGTTAATTTGGAATGTTAAATACTATGATTTATATTAATTTGAAGTGTTTTTACTTGTAGGAATGATTCGAGAGCAATTGGGGGTAAAACGCGCAAGATTTAAGCTAAAACGAACAAAACCGGAAAAATGCGCATTTGGGTGCCACAGGCAGCGCCTGGCACCACCTGTGGCATTGGAGACAGTGCTGACGATTTGAGTAGTGCCCTGGTGGGCGCCTGGCACCGGGCTGGGCGCCGTTGACGTGGGTTTCATCCTATTTTGCCCGGGACAGGTTTATTCAGCCCTAGACCTATCCAACACATATAAAAAAAGACTAAGCCTATTTTTGAATGGGGAGACGCACTTAGGAGGGAAAAGACATACAAGAAACATCGGGGAGCAAGATCATATCAGATTTCTTCATCTTTTCTAGTATTTTCAATTATTCAAAACTTATGAAATTATTTGATTACACCATGAGTGGATAAACACCCATTGTTCTGGGGTTGTGATTTAGCCATGAATATTGTTGTTTGATATTAGCTTGACCTTAATCATAATTCACCAATATATGAATGTTTCTTCAATTATGTGGTTAATTGCTTAATTGTCTGGCCAGAAATTAGGTTCTATTTACTATCTATGTTATGGTTGAGAAAGCCGTATTCAGATTAGGGAAGAATTGAAGAGAGTACGATCTTAACCCCTAGGGGGAGTGAATTTGTGGTTAGGATAGGAATATACCTAGTCACTCTGCTTAGTTAAATATCGTAATCTTAATGAGTTCGTAATAGATTAATTTCATAGGAAGATAGGCATTAATCTATTGAGAATATGTTAGTAGTACTTGGGGAGAAGGCTATGAGAGAGCATTTATCAATTAATTAGCAACCATGAGTGAATTATATGAAAGGGAGAGTTAATTAGAACACAATATGAATGATGAATCGATCACAATCCTAGAATACTTGTCTCTACTGAATACACAACAATCAACTCGTTACTTGATAATTTAGTTATTATTTAGAATTGTAGTATAATATAATCATATTATTGGACTTTGATTTTAGCTGGATTGAATGACAATTTTAGTGAATTAATGAGTGGTTTATATAAGTCTTTATGAGTTCGACACTCAACTTATCATTATATTACTCGTCGATCACGTATTGCGTGTGCGTTTGGGAGCAACAAGTTTTTGGCACCGTTGCCGGGGACTTGAATACTAACTACTTTCTAGTTTTTACTTTAATTGTTTAGTTCATCGAGTCTAACGTTACTGGATTATTGCTCGGATCTCAGGAACTTTGATTGAATGCGTAGGGTCAGATGCCAGGACCGACTTCAAGGCTTTGATCCTGAACCTGAGAGAATATTTCACAGGAAGTTGAGGGAAGCAAGGGACACGAATAATATTCAGGTACTTGTTCAATTTCCTGTGGACATGGCAGAGGAGCAACACATGGCTGTTCAGGAGGTGACGATGCCCAACATTGCTAATGTCATCTTCAGTATAGTGAAGCCCAGGATCACTGGGCACTTTGATCTAAAACAAAGCATGATCCAACTACTTCATGCAAACAGGCAGTTTATGGTTCTTTCGCATGAGGATTCACATCAACATATTCTGAACTTCTTGGAGATTAGTGATACTTATATCACTAACGGGGTCACTCCAGATTATGTGAGGCTCACACTTTTTCCATTCTCTCTGTTGGGCGAAGCTAAGCGATGGCTAAAGGCATAACCAGCTAGTTCCATTACATCATGTAATGATTTGGTAAGAAAATTTCTAGCAAGGTTCTTCCCTTCAGGCAAAGCTGCAAAGATCAGAAGTGAAATAGTTGCCTTCAAACAGAAAGCAGGAGAATCTTTATACTCAGCTTGGGAAAGGTTCAAGGGGCAGAGACTGTCCTCATCACAATCAGACGAATGAAGTGTTAGCACACACTTTCATAGAAGGGCTACATCCTGAAACAAAGATTACGGTAAATGTTGCAGCTCAAGGTCAAGTGTTGGAGAAAAGCTTTGACGAGATATATGCATTATTGAACAAATTTTCCAAAAGCAATCCGGATTGGCAAGGAGAGATAGGCAGAAACACATTGCAAAAGTTTGCATGAGTTCTTGAGTTAGATGTCGTCTAAGTATTATCAGCGCAGATTTCTACACTGACCAACCAAGTTAATCATATGACCTTGATTATCAACAAGCAACAAGCACAACCGGTACAACAGGTTCAAGTGTTTTGTGAGATATGTGAAGAGGGGCACACGAACGACATATGCCCTGCTAACCCAGAGTTTGTATGCTTTGTGGGTAATTTAAATAGGGGCCGACAAACCAATATGGAAACACTTACAATCCCAACTGGATGAACCACCCAAATGTCTCTTGGGGTGGAAACCAAGGTACTCAGAGTCAATATAGACCACCTCAGGTTGAATAACAAACGAGTCCTACAAGTCACCTCCTTGAAGACATGTTGAAAAAAGTGATGGCTGAACAACAAGCCTTCTCTAAAAAAGTGATGGCTGAACAACAAGCCCAAGCTGCAGCAATGAGAAATTTGGAGCACCAAATGGGACAGTTTGCTAGTGCTCAAAACACTAGACCAGTTAGAGCTCTTCCAAGTGACACCGAAGCTCATCCGAGGGTAGGTCTTAATGTCGTATCGTTAAGGAATGGGAGACAACTAGAAGAAGTTCAGTCTAAAAAGAGGAAACAAATGACTTTTAATGTAAGGCTAACTGCTATAGAATCAATATTAGAAAAAGCTAAGGAGCCAGAGAAGCCAGCTGGAGAGGCGACGGTTGAGCAAACCCCACCATTGGTTACGAGGGCACCACCTCCATTCCCTCAAAGATTACATAAATTAAGGGATAATGCCGCATATAAAAGTTTCTTGATATTTTGAAGCAGGTGCAAATTAATATTCCATTAGTTGACATTCTACAAGAAGTACCCAAATATGCAACGTACATCAAGGACATTGTGGCAAATAAAAGGAGTCTGACCGAGTTCAAAACTGTGGCACTCACTGAGGAGTGTAGTTCAAGAATTCAGGGCAAGTTACCTAAAAAATTAAAGGATCCAGGTAGCTTCACTATCCAAATCTCGATTGGTAAACACGTTGTTGGGCGAGCTTTATGTGATCTTGGAGTGAGCATCAATTTGATGCTGCTATCTGTGTTCATACAGTTGGGGTTGGGTGAACCACGCCCAATAATAGTTAGTTGATCGCTCCCTTGCTCATCCTGAGGGAGTGATTGAAGATGTGCAAGTTCAAGTGGGTTATTTCGTATTCCCGGCTGATTTTATTATCTTGGATTACGAGCCTGATCAGGAAGTCCCATTTATTTTGGGGCGTCCATTCTTAGCCACAGGCTGAGCTATTATCGATGTCTATAAAGGAAGGATGACGGTAAGAGTGGGTGATCAAGTGGAGGTATTCAATGTTTATAAAGCACTCAAGCTACCAGCCCACTATGAAGAGCTATCCATGATCTCTGTGGTGGAAAGTGTTGCTACATCATTAGTGCCTTACATGAGCCCTATAGGCTATAAATCCTCTTGAATGAGCTTTGATTGGGGATGAAGAAGATAGTAAAGATGAGATGAAGGGAGACATTGAGCATGTACTTGACACATCCTGTAATTATGTCCACGGGTTTGGAAAATTTGAGGAGTTGGACAGACCTGTCACTCTAACCCTTCTAAAGCCATCTATCGAAGAAGCCCCAAGGCTAGAACTTAAACCTCTACCAGCGCACCTGCACTATGCTTATTTGGAGAACTATGAGACATTGCTCGTGATTATATCCTCCAGCTTGACTAACACTCAAGAAGAAAAATTGCTCAGAGTACTCCGAGAGCATAAGAAGGCTATTGGGTAGACTATAGCTGACATCAAGGGTATCAGTCCATCGTTTTGTATGCATAAAATCTTTTTAGAGGACGGACACCGCCACAGTGTGGAGCAGTAAAGAAGATTAAATCTCATTATGAAAGAGGTGGTGAAAAAGGAAGTAATCAAGCTACTCAACGCAGGTAACATTTTTCCTATTTATGACAGTAACTGGGTAAGCCCAGTTCAATGTGTGCCCAAAAAGGGAGAAATGACTGTAGTTGAGAACGAGAAGAATGAGCTAATTCCTACTCGCACTGTTACGGGGTGGAGAGTCCGTATTGATTATAGATGGCTCAACAAAACAACTCGCAAGGACCACTTCCCACTTCCATTCATTGACCAGATGCTAGAAAGATTAGCCGGGCAAGAATATTATTGCTTCCTTGATGGTTATTCGGGATACAATCAGATTGTCATATGCCTAGAGGATCAGGAGAAGACCACTTTTACTTGTTCTTATGGTACTTTTGCCTTCAAGCGTATGCCATTTCGTCTTTGTAATGCACCAACCACTTTCCAGAGGTGCATGATGACTATTTTTACCGACATGGTGGAAAAATTCATGAAAGTGTTTATGGATGATTTTTCAGTTTTTGGGTCTTCTTATGATGATTGCTTGAGGAATTTAAGCAAGGTGCTAGCCCGTTGTGAAGAAATAAATCTGGTACTAAATTGGGGAAAAGTGATATTTTATGGTACAAGAAGGCATCGTGTTAGGTCATAGAGTATATAGGAGCGGCATTGAAGTTGATAAGGCGAAGGTGGAGGCGGTTGAAAAATTACATCCACCTATTTTAGTGAAGGGAGTCTGGAGTTTCTTGGGACACGCGAGTTTCTATCAGCGCTTCATTAAGGACTTTTCAAAAATTGCTACTCTGTTGTGCAGGCTGCTTGAAAAAGATGTAACTTTCAGCTTTGATGATGCTTGCCTCAAGGCATTTGAAGAACTTAAAAAGAAGTTGGTGTCTACTCCCATTATTGTGGCACCTAATTGGTCCGTACCATTTGAACTTATGTATGATGCGAGTAACCTTGCTATTGGGGCAGTGCTAGGCCAGAGGAAGGACAAGGTATTATATTCCATAAACTATGCGAGTAAGACTCTTGATGATGCACAATTGAATTACTCTACCACTAAGAAAGAGTTGTTAGCTGTTGTGTGGGCCTTTGAGAAATTTTGGGCATACTTAGAGGGAACGAAAGTCATAGTCCATACCGATCATACAACAATCAAGTATCTGTTTACAAAAAAGGAATATAAAGCTAGATTGATGTGTTGGATTTTATTGCTGCAGGAGTTTGATGTAGAAATACGAGACCAAAAGGGGATAGAGAATCAAATAGCTGACCATCTATCAAGGCTGGAAAATCACGGCCACGTGGAGGAGGGTGGCCAAATTAAATAAGTATTTCCTGATGAGCAACTTTTTGCTATAACCCAAGACTCTCCCCCATGGTATGCAGACTATGTGAATTATCTTGTGAGTGGGGTACTTCCTCCTGAAATCCAATTTGAAGCTAGAAATAGGTTTCTATATGATGTGAACTTCTACTATTGGGATGAGCCCTATTTGTACAAGCAATGTGCTGATCTGTTGATGAGGAGATGCATTCCTGAAAAAGAGGTACAACTAGTATTGTATGATTGTCACGCATCACCTTATGGGGGCCATCGTAAATGAGATAGAACATCTGCAAATGTGCTACAATCCGGTCTCTTTCGGTCGACTTTATTCAAGTATGCCCATGCATTCGTTAAGAAGTGTGACCAATGTCAGAGAACGGGAACAATCACAAGGAGGCATGAGATGCCTTTGAATAACATCCTAGAAGTTGAGCTTTTTGATGTGTGGGGGATAGATTTTATGGGCTATTTCCACCATCCAGAGGAAACAAATACATTTTGCTAGCAGTTGACTACGTGTCAAAATGGGTGGAGGCAATTGCTTTGCCACCAAATGATGCCATGGTGGTAGTTGCTTTTGTGAAAAAAGAACATATTCTCGAGATTTGGGACTTCACGTGCCTTAATTAGTGATGATGGGACTCATTTTTGCAATCGATTGTTGAATAACCTTCTAGCGAAATATGGAGTTCGCCACAGAGTTGCTACAACATATCATCCTCAAATAAGTGGGCAAGCTGAGGTGTCAAACAGAGAAATAAAGCAAATATTAGAGAAGACGGTGAGTGTGAATAGGAAGGATTGAGCTGCAAAGTTGGATGATGCCTTATGGGCGTATAGGACTACATATAAAATGCCAATTGGAGCGTCCCCTTACAAGCTTATTTATGGGAAGGCATGTCACTTGCCCGTTGAGCTGGAACACAAGGCATACTTGGCCATTAAGAAGCTAAACATGGACCTTGAGGCAGCAGACGAGAAAAGACTTATGCAGTTAAATGAGTTAGATGAGTTCAGACTGCACTCTTATGAAAATGCTAAGATCTATAAAGAAAAGACAAAAAGATGGCATGACAAGCATATCAAGTCGCGTCACTTCGAGCTAGGCCAACAAGTATTATTATTCAATTCTAGGCTATGGCTATTTCCTGGGAAGCTAAAATCGAGATGGTCAGGTCCGTTTGAGGTGGTGAGAGTGACTCCTTATGGTGTAATCGAGCTGCGAACTTTAAATGGTGAGAGGAAATTATCGGTGAATGGTCATAGAGTCAAGCATTATTGGGGAGGAGTGATTAGTCGTGAGAAGACCAAGGTTGTACTCGCTGATGAGTAGGTGAGACTCTGCGTCGTGCCGCAACGTTCAATCATGCGCTTGTTGGGAGTCAACCCAAGTTTTATTGATTTCCTAGTTTAACTTCTTAATTTTTCTTTTAGGGTAGGTAGAGTATTGCATTTTCTTTATAGGTATAGAAATTTTATATGTAATGGTGTAGGACGTGTAAATTGGGTATATATAACGCTCGGGGGATCGGGGTGTTAAAAAAAAATTTCTCCCGAACAATGCCCAGCGCTGCCTGGGGCGCCAGAAACAATATTTAATTAAACCCCAGCGCCAGGCAGGGCACGAGGCGCCAAGTTGGGGGTTCCAGGTAATTTTTTTATTTATTTTAATTTTCGTTATTTGTCAAAATTTTAACCCTTACCCATTTACCCCAACCCAAATACCCATTTACACTAATATTATAACCCAATCCTAACATCCATATCCTTTCCCAAAACCCACCCAAACAAAAACAACCCTAATTCAAAACCTTAAGAAGCACAAAATGCTACTGCTTCTGCCCGCTTCCTCTCATCCCTCTCACAAAAATTTCAACAAATTTTTCTTTCTCTGTTGCTCTCCTTCTCCAGGTATGTGTTCTTTTTCTCTCCTATTTCTTATTGTGTTTTAACTAGTAGATAAACATAATCCATTCCCAAGATCCCTAATCCCCAATATTTTTCCCTATATAGTTCTTATGAAATTTATATGGTGGATGCCTTGTGTTAGTCGAAAAAATTATGTGGTTATTGTGTATACGGAGTAGTAAACTAGAATTCCCTCTACTTCGTTGAAAATTGGGAGGGCCACCATGTTCCACCATTTATGAATTAGAAGAACACACTTTATGCCCACACTATGTTTGTTAAAATTCTTCAACGAGGCTTTTGTTGCACTGATGAAGTCTGAGTAACCGGGTATATTTGTGTACAAAATTGGGCAAGTGTAGGGTGTGTAGGGATGCTTTTACATGCTCGGAGATGTGGCTTTGATGCAAATCATGTTCTTACACCATCGATCTTATATGTTGTATGTTGTAGAATCTTGTAAATTTGACTAATTTAGTATAGTCTAGTAGTTGTGAAAGGTGCATACCATATACCTCCTGCTTACCTTAATGTGAATTTCGCGTAGCCATGATCAATCCTTATTGTGGGCATGGGGAAGTCTTGAGTACCCATAGCTTTAAGGTGCAACATTTGTACATGATTGTATCAAAAATTGTGACATAATGTACATTGTGCCTTCAGTTTTAAGTGTGGGGTCATTTCATGACTTGCACGACAACCTTAGGCATATTTCTTGAACCGTTCTCACATTCATGTTTAATTATGTTGTAGGATACTATGGCTCGTGATGACTCTAGCAAAGGCAAAGGCATTGGAAAGTCCTACACCACTTTTCATGCGCCCAAAAAGTGCAAGCAGGGAGAAAGCTCTCCACGGCAGTCCAAAGGGAATCAGGTCGCCAAGGGATCTCAGTAGGTGCCATTAAGGCCAGGGCCTCGTTTGGATTTGGTCGATGCTGCAGATATTGCATGGAACAAGGACTTTATACCATCTGGTCGGTACATTTTTGAGATGGGGATTAATACCACGACCTTAGCAAGAAACTTCCTAGAGGTACTTGACATGCTGCAAGCTCTAAAGATGCACAAGTTCTTGGAATGTCCGGTGCCTGCAAACCTGAGCGTGGTTCGAGAGTTGTATGCTAACTGGGATTACCAATTGGACACTTCACGTGTACGAGGGAAAGATATGACGATGGATGGAGAGTTATTGTGTGACTGTTTGGGGGTTGAGAATGCTAACCCAAGGAGACTCCAACATTTTATCAGAAGCCCAAAGTATGAGCTGATACGTCACACTCTTTGTGGCTTGGATTCAAATGCCAAATGGATAAGGAATCAAGGAAACATTCACCTCTCTATGGTGCGCTCCGACTTCAACAAAGCTGCCAAAGTGTGGCAGAATTTTGTGCAAGCGAGACTCATACTGGCGGAGCACAACAGTGACTGCACTCGAGCTAGACGTGTCTCATCTTCTTCTTAATGACCAGCCGACCCGTTAATATGGCTGCGATTATGCTCAGTGAGATGGCCCGTACGAGATTTGGGCGACAGATTAGGCAGTTCTTCTTTGGCAATTTACTTACTCGGTATATGTTATTTCGAGGACTGCCGGAGTACCCTGGACATGATGAGGTGGTGGAGGCTCCGTCTGGGATTATAGACATCACATCTCTGGTGGATACATCGTCAAAACTCACCTCCGCAACCTGGATGGAGCGAGACGAAAACTTCAACAAGTACCTTTATAACTCGTTGAACTTACTAATGAGCATAGCAGGTATTTCCGACGAGGAGCGTATATATTTACGCGATGACTTGTCCAACACGTAAAAGGAGATATTGGGGATTGCACTTGGTAGCCCCGTTCACTCGTCAGAGGATGTCAACTCTGTCAAGGGCTCAGACACTGAGGATGAGGATGGGAATGGTGCTATGGGGCCTATGAATTTGGTGCCTCTCGGACTGGATGATGATAACCCAGAGCTGCCGGTGGTGGTGGACTCTGACTGACAGGGAGTTTTTCTTTTCACCCTACTCTGTTTTTCATTTTTACTTGCATCGAGGGCTATGCATCGTTTTAATTGTGGGGTGGGAAAATACTACATGTGCTGTAGTTGTATATTTTGTATCAACTTGTTTTAATTTGTTTCTTTTAGTAGTTCTAGTGTAGTTAGTCTAGTGTAGTTTAGTTGCTTTAAATGAAAAAACATAAAAATACAAAAGAAAAAAAATTTAAAAAGCTTAGACTTTTTCCGACAATGGATCTTTTGGATAATTTTTTTGAGGGATAAAAGTCCGATTTAAAAACCCCAAAGAGATTTTTTTAGAATAGCTAGGTAATATTCCTAGGCTTTTCTTTGGGCACCAGTTCTTTCCCAAGGATGTAGCTCAAACCGGGTACCTTATTTTTTTTTAAGGTGTAGTTTAGGAAGAAACTGAGTCGCTCTGAGATATTCTTTGACATGGCTGATGCTGGCACATTAGGCAATGACATACATTCCGTTTCCCTTGTATTTGGTTTGACATGTGAAGCCCAAGTAAAGTAAATAGCCTATTCTGTAACACCTTCTCAGAGTTGTTTGACTCGTATGTCACATAGTGCAATGTTGCTTAAATTTCTCATTTAATTGTGCTTGCTTGACTTGAGAGTTAAATAGAACTGTCTTGGTTGAGTCATGTGCAACGTGTGTGTGAGGATTTGTGATTTTTTATGCTACCCTGTGTAGTCTAAAACTTGTCCCATGTGTTAATTGAAGAGAAATGTAAGTTGTGCTAATCTAGGAGATGATGTAGGCATTTTCTTGCTTGATCATGGATGTGCTTGTCACATAAAAATAAAATTTTCTATTGCTAGCCCCTTTGAGCCTATAAACCTTTATTCTGGCACCCACATTACAAGTCGTACCCCATTTTATTGTTAATTTGATATTGATTGAACCTTTACCTCATAAGTCACTTAGTCGCTAAAAGAAGTAATGTTAGAGATTGAGGAGTATCTTTTGAGTGGAACCATGGAAGGGCCCGTTGGTGCACTAAAGTTGAGACCAAATGTCCCTAGCTGATGAACTTTAATGTATGGAGTGTGTGAAGAAAAGAAAAAAAGAAAAAGGAAATGAAAAATTGAAAAGAAAAGAAAAATGATAGCGAAAGTATGTAGAAAAATAAATACCTTCAATTCTTATTGATTTGTGCTAGTGAAAATATAGAAGTGCGTAATTAAAAAGAGGGCTATGTTGTATATGGCAAGTGAAATTGAGAATAATATGAGCTTGAATTGTAAATGTAGTATCTTAAAGTGTTTAGGAGGGTTAGCCACTATTTTTAAATGTATCATATTTGTCCCTTAGCCTACATTACAATCTTAAAGTCCTAATTGATCCTAGATTTGGCTAGCTTAAATTAGCAGAAATGTACACTACAGAAAAACTTATGGTACGACTACGGGATGCATATGAATTCTTTGTGAGAGTGAGAGAATTTTGTTCAATTGTGTGATGTCCTTAATCTATATTCAAAAGCATATTTGAATGTGTGGACCAATTTATATTCACTCTTTTTGTTTGTTGATGAGGGCAAATGATCTCATGAATAATTGGTAATGTTGTAAACTTTCTTGTTAGGTAGGTGAATGAATTGAGGGTGCTTAGTGGTTGCAAGTCGACTTTTGAGGTTGGGTGGTGACGAATAGGTTGTTAGAATTTATTAAATTGAAATATTATACTTGTGTATGCTTAAACGGGAACAATGTGAAATTTTGTGTATTCATGCTTGTGTGCCGGTATTGTACGTAGTCAAGGGTATAGTGTATGGTTAAAAGTTAAGGTGCTCCTCTATGATTGAGACTTGTATGTAGTTGAGGGTTTATTAGATAGTCTCATTGCTCGAGGACGAGCAAGATTCTAAGTGTGAGGTGTTGATGTTCAGCTTAAAGTATATATATTTCTATGTATGTCGCCTCATATTTTACTTTTGTTTCATTAATTTGGGATGTTAAATGCTATGATTTATATTAATTTGAAGTGTTTTTACTTGTAGGAATGATTCGGGGGCAATTGGGGACGAAGCGCGCAGGATTTGAGTTAAAGCGAACAAAACTGGAAAATGCGCATTCGGGCGCCACAGGTAGCGCCTGGCGCCACCTGTGGTGATGGAGACAGTGCTGACAATTTGGGCAGTGCCTTGGTGGGCGCCTGGTGCCGGGATGGGCGCCGTTGACCTGTGTTTCATCTTATTTTGCCCAGGACACGGTTTATTCGGCCCTAGACCTATCTAACACGTATAAAAAAAGACTAAGCTAATTTTTGAAGGGGGAGACGCACTTAGGAGGGAAAAGACACAAGAAACATCGGAGAGCAAGAGAATCTCAGATTTCTTCATCTTTTCAAGTATTTTCAATTATTCAAAACTTATGAAATTGTTTGATTACATTATGAGTGGCTAAACACCCATTGTCTGGGGTTGTGATTTAGCCAT
This sequence comes from Nicotiana glauca, assembly GCA_026770625.1. Taxonomy (NCBI): domain Eukaryota; kingdom Viridiplantae; phylum Streptophyta; class Magnoliopsida; order Solanales; family Solanaceae; genus Nicotiana; species Nicotiana glauca. The sequence continues at coordinate 43,132 of MU706776.1, forward strand.
GAATATTGTTGTTTGATATTAGATTGACCTTAATTATAATTCACCAATATATGGTTATTTCTTCAATTATGTGGTTAATTGCTTAGTTGTCTGGCCAATAGTTAGGTTCTATTTACTATCTATACTATGCTTGGGAAAACCGTGATTAGATTAGAGAAGAATTAAAGAGAGCACGATCTTAACCCTTAGAGGGAGCGGATTTGTGGTTAGGATAGGAATATACCTAGTCACCGAGCTTAATTAAATATCGTAATCTTAATGCATTCTTAATAGATTAATTTCATAGGAATATATGCGTTAATCTATTGAGAATATGTGAGTAGTACTTCGGGAGAAGGCTATGAGAGCATTTATCAATTAATTAGCAACCATGAGTGAATTATATGAAAGGGAGATTTAATTAGAACACAATATGAATGGTGAATCGATCACAACCCTAGAATACTTGTCTCTATTGAATACACAACAATCTACTCGTTACTTGATAATTTAGTTATTATTTAGAATCACAGTATAATATAATCATATTATTGGACTTTGATTTTAGCTGGATTGAATAACAATTTTAGTGAATTAGTGAGTGGTTTATACATGTCTCTATGGATTAGACACTCAACTTATCATTATATTACTTGTCGACCACGTATACTTTCGTGTGCGTTTGGGAGCAACAACAGCCGTTGACGATTGTCTGTCACAGCTTCGCAAAGAAGATGACAATGAAATTTCAACCAAATTGAATGAAATTTGCGGAATTGCAGCTCTTCACTGCTTTGATACCATGTGAGCTTGATGAATCTGAGCTCAATTTACAAAATTATCCAAGCAATTTGAAATTAGGTTCGAGAGAGAGATTGAGTTTAGGAGAAAAGAGAGGAACTGCAGTAAAATGAAATTTATATTTTTGTAATTGAGGAGTACAACTTTATATACAATTACACACTTACTCAACTCTGTACTAACTTAACTCTAATTATTTAACTACTGGGTGCCACAACTATAACCGACTAACTAACTCTTCTTCTCAACTAAAAAAATTGACTATAGCTCACAATTATTTACTTAAAGTGTTTTTTTAAATAGAAATTATTGTAAAGATAAGCATGTTCGATATATGCAAAGTATAGAAATAGCCATTATTAAGACCCACATTAAAAAAGTTATTCGAAATTTATATAGGTTTTCAATGTTTAAACATTTTAGAAATAAACTTCAAAAATGTGAGTGTAAAGTTAAAAATCGCGGGTTTGAAGTTTCTAATATAAGACATACAAGTATCAAATCGGGTTATGTCAAAGCAAGATATCACATCTTTTATTTAAACTCCAAACATGAGGTTTGAAGTTAAGCTTTGACATAGCCAAAAGTCTGAAGCTAAACTTTAAATAATGTTTAGGGATGTATTTATAATTGGAGTGATACAAGCGGATGGAAAACACAAAAAACACCCTTAAGGGGTTATTTGGTAGGGTGTATAAGAATAGTGCGGAATAAGGTGTATTAGTAATGCATGAATTAGTAATGCAAACGTTAGTAATGCAAATATTATTACTTATCTACTGTTGGTGTATTAAATTTATAATACATTGCATAATTTTTAAGAAAAATAGTTGCTTACAAAAATGCCCTCCATATTCTCTAACTTTAAGGGATTTTAAGGATAATTTTGTCTTTAACCATGCTAATGCATACATTAAAACCTTGGTATTACTAATGCCATAGTTTTCTATGCATTACTTAATGCATAGAATAATGCCAAGTATGATATATAACTAATACAAGTATTAGTTATACACAAGTTGAAAAAATATACCAAACAAGGTATTAGTAATACATATAACTAATGCTTATATTATTTTTTCTAATACCTCCTACCAAACGACCCTTGAGTGGATGATCTTGATATTTTATCCCCGCTTGCCACACGAGCAGAAATTCAAGTTTAACAAAGTATTACCCTTCTTTTAAATTTTGACCTTAAAGTTCTGCCATGGGACGAGTGGTGATCAAAAATTAAAGATCGCCTCAAAAGCGTCATATTTATGCAATTTTCGGTTACCAGTGGTTACATGGTGTAATTCCTACACTTTGGGTCCGTTCGTGAATTTGAACCTTAGCCCAAGCCCAAATTACTTATAAGCAGTCTGGATGAGAAACAAACAAATAAAGCCCAAATTCAATTTTGCGCCTAAAATCTTGCCAAAAACCCTCCTCCGCTTGCCCTGCTCCTCTCCTCCACCTCTTTCTGCAACAAACACCTCACCTCTCTTCTCCTTCGCACACGAAATCAAAAGGTACTCTCTTTGTCTCTCTTCATGCTTTCTCATCTCTAATTAGACCAAAAATCTATTCCCTTTTGCAGTGAAGTTTACTGCTAAATCAAAAAAAATTGTGAATTGGATTACCTGCTGTATTTGCTTCTATTAATAGCTCTGCTAATTTGCATTTAAGAATCAGTTTTGACTAATATAAAACTTATTGTTGATTTCTGCAGAGGGTGTTTGTATCCGCCGCCGTATTCAGAGGTTTCTCACAATCATGGAAGGCGTCGAGATGGAATTTCATCTACCGGAAAATGCTGACGTGTCCTCAGATGACTTCTGCAACACGGTACTATCACAATTTAGCTCACCCAACAACGAACACCACGTGCACATCTGCACCGCCATTGGTACAATGTCACAGGAGCTCAAAGACCAGAACCTTCCTCTTACCCCAATCACTTACTTCGGCGCCACGTGTTCCTCGCTCCAATGCCTATATACCTCCTCCCCTGAAGGGACGCCATCACACCTAATCGATGCACTTTCCACGATTTTATCCCTCGTCCTTCCTAGAACAACCAAAGCCATTTTGAAGCAGAAATACGAGTATTTGTCTAACCTTATGATTCAATTGCTTGGATTAAAGACCATTGGTATTGAAGGGATCATTGCGTGCTTAAAGTGTGTTATGCACTTGCTAATTGTGGGATCCAAAGGGAACTGGTCGGATGTTGCTCAACTCTATGGTGTGTTTATTGGTTATTTAACGGATGATCGCCAAAAGGTTGCTACTTTACTTCTTTCTTTTAACAATTTTAATAAGAATTTAGATTATTTTTGTTCCTTTGGCCTAGTGCATGCCTTTCTTTTGGTTAATCTATCAAGTGCTTCTTTAACAATATGGAAATTGCAAATGTCGGAAGAGCATAAGTTGTGTGTACTGATGCTGCAGGTAATTCTCTATACAAACATTGATTGGTAATTTTAAGCAGTGTGGTCAAAGGTCCAAAGCTCTAGCCCTCCAGGTCTAAGAAACCCAACTGAAGTGTGGGCTTTATTAGAAAAAAAAGGTGCAATGAAGGAGAAATATATATATATATTAGAAAAATTCAATACCAATGGTATTCAATAAAAAAGAAACAAATTCATTCACAATGTTTCCCTCAACAACTAATGCCTTATTTGCTTATTATATTTATTGTTTAGTACAACTCGATTCAAGATAGAACTCATGGGCAATGAGGCTCATGCCTTAGTGTTTGCCTACACTGAAGTGGGGCTTAAGCGACGCAAAGCGCTAAGGGCTCAATTGCGCCTTATATGAGCCTTTGACAACACCAATCTTAAGAAATGAAAATCAATCTTTTATAATCGGCGAAAATACACTATTTACATTGTTAGTGCATATAAGTTAAACTCATGCCGGAAAGGTGAATTGAGATAATCTTATGGGGAACCGTATTTTCATGACATGGGAAGGGGCTACTCAAGGAATGGGTTTTCATGGTTTATTCTCTTGAATGTCGATCTTTATATTATTCGGTCCATGTTTCTTGTTAGAGCAAAGGTTGAGCCCAGGTTCTTGTATCCTGCGTTAGCACCATAGTAAAAGAAGGTTTTTGAAGAACAAGATAGCTTTATCAACTAAGTAGTAGACTGTGCTTTCACAAGCTTAGAAGTTTCCTAGGTAGTGATATGATAAGTAGGTTGCATGTTTACAGGATCTATAGTTTGATAACTTATTTGATTTCATGGTGGTAACAATGTTATAATGATTGTGTCATAAAAGACGTGTGTATGAGCAGAATGATATTTTTGTGAGTTGATAGTTAAGGTAATATATGTGTATTTCAAAAGGTTATTGGCGTACAGCTATGCCCAGCAACTCTGATCCTTTTTTAGATTCCATAATATTGCTCTAGCAATAGATGCACAGACCCTTGAGTCAAAAGGTTTCAAGATGAGCAGGACTAAGACTGAATACTTGTAGTGCAAGTTCAACGATGTTACGGAGGAAGTGGACAACGACGTGAGGCTTGATTCACAAGTCATCTCCAAGAAGGTAGCTTTAAGTACCTTGGGTCGATTATCCAGGGGAACAGGGAGTTTGACGAGCATGTCACACACCGTATATGGGCATGTTGGATGAAATGGAGGTTAGCATCTGGCGTTTTGTGTGACAAGAAGGTGACCCCGGGACTTAAAGGTAGGTTCTACAGAGCGTGTGTATATATATGTATATGGTTAGACCGGCCATGTTATATGGGTTAAAATGTTGGCCAGTTAAGATTGCCCATATCCAAACCCTCAGGGGTTGGCCTGGTGGCAATTGACTTGAGCCTTGGGGTTTGCTTCCTTTCAAGGTCTCAAGTTCGAAACCCACTGGATGCAAACAATTTCTGAGGGCCATCGGACAGGGTAAAACTTGAATTAACCGTGGTGCACTTGCGGGAAACTCCTTGCCGAGGGCCTGTGCACCCCCGGGATTAGTCGGGGCTCGAAGAGACTCGGACATCCGGTGCAAAATCAAAAAAAAAAAAGGATTGCTCATATCCATAAGATGAAAGTAGCAGAAATGAGTATGTTGAGATGGATATGTGGGCACACGAGGATGGATAAGATTAAGAATGAAGATATTTGAGCAAGGGTGGGTGTGGCTCCAATGGAAGACAAAATGCGGGAAGTGAGGCTTAGATGGTTCGGGCACGTGCATAGGAGAAGCCTAGATCCCCGGATAGGAGGTGCGAGCGGTTGGCTCTGACAAGCATGAGGAGAGGTAGAGGGCGGCCTAAGAAGTATTGGGGAGAGGTGATCGTGCAGGACATGACGCGACTTGAGCTCACCGAGGACATGGTCCTTGATAGGAAGGTATGGAGGGAGTGCATTAGGGTTGAAGGTTAATAAGTAGTTGAGCATTTTTCAACACTGTTCTGTGTGTTAGTCTAGTCGGCCAGTGTCGTTTTTTAGTATGCCAAAGGTTCATGTTGTGCTCGTACTGTTTTCTAGGACCTTGTCACTGCATTGATTATTGATATTGCTTTTCCAAGTATATTTTCTGAATCATGGCTCGCTGGTACTATCTTTTTTGTGATGTTGTTGTTACTATTCTATTGTCACATTTCATTTTCTTGTGCCGAGAGTCTATTCGGAAACAACCTCCCTACCCCCAGGGTATGGGTAAGGTCTGCGTAGACACTACCCCCTCCCCCTATCCCACTTGTGGGATTATACTGGGTTGGTGTTGTTGTTTTAGATTCCGTAATAGTTACTACAGGGAGAAGTTACTATTTTAGATTTGAGATTATTTTGTTATCAAGTTGCGAGACAAACTGAGGCGGGTGTAGCGAACAACTAATGGGTTCAACTTAACCCATAACTTTCAATGCAGAGTGAAAATTTATATGTAAAAATTCATTAAAATTGCAAAAATAGTGAATATGAACCAATAATTTTAAAAATATAATGGGTTCAATGCTAAAAACCTTAAAAGTTGAAACCATTGGATTTAAATCTCGGATCCACCTCTGAAAACAAAGAATGAGAAAATACAACAATTAAAGCAGTTGAACGAAAAATTTATAAGATACATGGATCTCAATTCCCCATGAAAGCAGAAATTAGAGAACAGGGAAACTATAGTATAAAATTTGATATCTGTTTACTTGTAATGTTACAGATAGTATTCTAACTATTCTTTGCATTTACATAATGCTTCAACTCAAAAGTTAGGAAGGTCAAGTAAACTGACATTGAATTTTCTTCTTGTTTGGATTGATCGATGGAACAGGTGAGAAAGATGTCGCATAGTTGCATTCGTGATGTCTTGCAAAACTTTCAGGCATCACCTATGCTTGCTCCTCTATTGGCACCTGCAAGTGAAGCCATCACAAATCTCTTCGAGAGGTCCCTTCTACTTGCAGGAGGAACAACTGGAAATGCCTCTGAAAGACCCAAAGGAGCACAACAAGTCTTACACGTGCTGGATGCTCTGAAACTTTGTCTTCCATATATGTCTTCAAAGTATTCGAATAGTACTTTGAAGTACTTCAAGTCTCTACTGGAGTTGCATCAGCCTCTTGTTAATAGGCGCATTACAGATGGTTTGAGTGCTCTTTGTATCCATCCGACAGCAGAAGTATCCGCAGAAGTGCTTCTGGACCTCTTGGGTTCATTAGCTACTTCAGTTTCTGTGAATGAGTCATCTGCTGATACTATGACATTCACAGCTCGCTTGCTTGGCATTGGGTTGAAAAGAGTATATTCAATTAACAGGCAATTATGTGTGGTTAAGCTCCCTATGGTGTTCAACTCTCTTAGTGGTGGGTCTTTTTCCTATTTCCTTACCTTGCAAGGATTACAGTAAGAATCAATCTGTTTTATGCCGCAAAAATAAGGCTTTCAACTGCACCTATAAGTTTTGTTCTGATTTTGATAGTTATTGTTTGACTATTACTTTTTGTTATTTATGGTCCCTCAGATGTTCTGGGTTCTGAGCACGAGGAAGCAATAAGGGCTGCACTGGAGGCACTCAAGAGCTTAATACATGAATGCATTGATGAAAACTTGATCAAACAGGGTGTGGATGACATAATTAGTTCTAATACTGATATGAGGAAATCTGGACCAACTATCATTGAAAAAATCTGTGCCACAATTGAGAGCTTAATTACCTATCACTATGCAGCAGTCTGGGACATGTCATTTCAAGTAGTGGTTGCCATGTTTGACAAGCTAGGTGATTGCACTGCTTATTATCTTTTCTTTAAAAAAAATATAGCCATCTTAAGTTGTAAATCTTTAATTTCTAGTTGTTGAATGATCTAAAATATTCTGTCTATATAGTATCTGACACTTACTCAAATCAATTTCCATGGAATTGGACTTCCTAAAATGAAGTTCAATTTGATAAAATTGAGTACTTTATTATTGCTTCTTGCTTTCCTAGTATTTTACTACTGATTAGTGGTGCAGCCAGGAGTTGTAACAAGGGGATTTAAAAATAATGCCATATCTAGAAGCTTCTCTTATGTTAAGTCGATTCAAGAATTTATATATATACAAAGAAATTGTATTTACCCTACTTGCACGTTATAATTTAATTGAACCCCATTTCTTAATTTTAGCTGCATCACTGCTACTACTGACTATGTAACTAGTAAACTTGCTGCCATGTGACCAGGAGGTCACGGGTTCGAGTCGTGGAAACAGCCTCTTGCAGAAATGTAGGGTAAGGCTGCGTACAATAGACCCTTGTGGTCTGGCGCTTCCCCGGACCCTGTGCATAGCGTGAGCTTAGTGTACCGGGCTGTCCTTTTTAACTGCTACTACTGACTATGCCAATAGTAAGTGATGAACATTGTCCGCTGCTTCTGACCTAATCCCACCCCCCTTCCCACCTAATCCACTCCCCTTCCCAAATATGGGTGTATGTCTGCACACATATGTACTCTTTATCTTGAATATTGTATCCCAATCACTGGATGCAATTGGTGATACAGGGAGCTAGATATGCTTTTCTGTGTTGCTTTCTTTCTATATATCAACCAAGGAATGTCAAGTGAAGTGGTTCTCTTTGTTGATTTCTTTTTAGGTCACTATTCTTCTCACCTTCTGAAGGGAACACTTCAGAGTTTGGCTGATATGCAAAAGTTGCCAGATGAAGACTTCCCTTACCGTAGACAGGTGAGCCTTGCTTTTGAGGCTGCTTAATCATGGAAATGCCTTTTGTCATCAACTTGTTTGGTACTGAGGCGTCATAGTAGTTGTATTTATTTTTTCTCGCCCCTAGTTATTATGGTGCTGCCGCTATTTGCGATTTGACCTTTTCGACAACAGTTTCAGTTGCTTTTTGTATTTGATCTCTGTGTGACAATTTGAAATGATGATCAAATTTGACTGCTCTATTATTAGCTGGTCTTATGTTTCGATTTTCAAAGCCTCCATTTTTTCAGAAATTAATATGATGCAGGAATGTAGCTGCTCCTAAGACATTGAGTCTAAAGGAGATCTCACAATTTTAAGCCTGTTGTTTTATGATCCTAATACTTTGAAATTCGCAAATGAACAAATATAATTATGTATCTGGAAACTAGGACCGAAAAGGAAAAATTACAAACTAAATAGTCATGGCATATGCTTTCAATCAAAGAAAAAAAAGGAAATAGTCATGGCAGATGCAGTATAAACAAACAAAAATGATTAGATTGGCTAAAAATAAGGTAATGTTTTTCATTGGAGAATAGGCTAATATTTTACATGCATTCAAATTTATTTGATTAAATAGCTTAAGAAATCAAATTTATCACAATGGTGAGAGGGCATTGCAGGTTTTCTGAATAGATTTGTTTGGACAAAGGAAAGGAAGCGAACTAAAATTTAAGTATTTGGATTTCTATCCAGATCAACCTGATTCGTTAAATGAGGAAATAATAGAACTTGATAAGTAGTTTTGAGCAGATATAGGTGAAGTTTGTGTGGAAATTCCTGAAAGCATTAGATGTAGAGACAATGGATGAAGTAGCACGTCCTTCTGGTTTGAAAGACATCTTGGATTGATGCTGTATAGAAAAGTTTTGGCCAAGACCCTCTAGCAGAAAAGAGAAACAGGACTGATTGGTACCAACTTGAGAAATGACTGAGAAAAATATAGGATAGAGACATCTGAGGAAAAAAGATAAAGAGGAATTGAGACCAGACAAGAAGAACGGATCAGCGAACTCCTTCGGCTATTGTCTTTGTGTTTTCTCGGGATCCAAGGAAGATTGCGAACCACTATCAGTGTCTGCTGCTCCTGGCATAGTCTTTGGAGTTTATGTTATGAGATAAATTTATTTACAAGTGTGAGATATACTTTAAAAACCCATAAAATGTACAGATATAAAATCAATGAATGTGTGTTGATCTCTTGTTATAATGGTTCTTGACTTTTGGATGGTGCATTTAGTGGGGTTGTCCAACCTTTTTGTGTTTCGTCAGCACCATCAATTTCCAAATGAGGTCAGGTCAACTTCTTGATCTGTCCATATCATCACTAATCACTAATTCCGTCTATGTGATTCAGTGCAATGAATTTGTATTCATCTGTTTGACACAAATTATAAGTGTCATAGTAAGGTTGACTTAACTAACATGCTAACATTATCTTTGGTGATCACTTTATTGCTGAAAATAATGCTGTTTTCTGAAACATTATTAGTTATCGTCTTCTCCGATGAGGCTATGTTTACCTTGCGCGGAGTATGCGTGATATTTTGCCCAAGCACGGTTTTGCTTTGTGTGGATCTTCTTTCTCGCCTGAAATTGGATCCAGTCAGGAACGAAAACCATGATAATATGTAAGCCTGGGACCTGCTTGGCTAGTTAGTCAAATTATTCTGCTTCCCCAAAATATAATTGGCAGAGACTGACTAGGGTCCCTAACCGTTATCAGTGGAAGTATAGGTTGCATCTTAGCTGGGGACCTTTTTCCTTGTTGAGTTGCTTTTTTCTTTAGTTCCTTAATGTTCTTTTGGGATATGATTTGTGAGCATATGTCTAGCTATAGCATTTTCTTATCCTATAGAATACACTGCTGATTTAAGGATTTGTTGATAACAGCTGCACGAATGCGTTGGATCAGCTGTTGGTGCAATGGGACCTGAATCTTTTCTAACTCTTCTTCCTCTTAAATTGGACGCACAAGATTTATCTGAGTCCAATATCTGGCTTTTCCCAATTCTAAAGCAAAACATCGTTGGTGCGCATTTAAGTTTCTTTACCAACTCAATTTTGTCGATGATTGGAGCTATGAAGCAGAGGTCTGCAATGGTATGTTTATGCTAAATGACACCTCTTGTGCCCCTCTTTTATTTACACTGAGCTCATTCTTATGTTTTGTGGCAGCTCGAGAGCAAGGGAAAGATTTATTCTGCGAGAACTGTTGATGGAATTGTGTATTCATTGTGGTCGTTGTTACCCTCATTTTGCAATTACCCTATGGACACTGCTGAAAGCTTTAAGGATTTGGAGAAAGTTTTGAGCAAAGCTTTACGGGAAGAGCCTGATGTTTGTGGGATAATATGCTCCAGTTTGCAGATCCTCATTCAGCAGAACGATAGCATTTCAAAAGGAAAAGTGGATTTATCTGATACTGAAATGAGCGTTCCCAAAAAACGAGCCATTGCACGTTATAACCAGCAAGTTGCACGTGATAACTTGAATGCATTGAGTCTTTCGGCTCCTAAACTGCTGTCTGTTCTCTCCGGAGTCTTCCGAAAATCCTCTAAGGATTCTGGTGGATCTTTGCAGGTAATGTAAAAAAGGGTATTATTACCCCATGGGGATGGTAATGTGCCAATATAGATACTCAGATGGATGAATTTCTTTTGTTAGTGTTTTAACTGATATATGAATCTTTAGATCAGTCACAACTGCATTAGAGAAACAGTGAAACACTACAATGGAAAAAGAAAAAGAAAAAGAAAAAAACTGCATTCTATATTCTGCAAATTCTCTCAGTAGCATGTAAGAAACCAAAGAGGCTGATGGAAACATATCCTCGAATAGATTTTTCTGTGTCCTTGTAGCCATTTCGACCACTTTGCTCATATGTGTTTAGTGCTATCCAAGGCATTATACTTAATAGAAAAGAAAAAAGGCCACATCTTTTCTTTGCTGCTCCAAAGATGTTATCAAGCAATGGGATCCAAAAGGCCACATCTTTCAGTCAAACAAGACTCAACACATGAATGGATCCTTTCCCCTATTGACTTAATCGTTTATATTCAGGTTGAAGTTTTAATTAAACAAACCTTTGTTGATTAATTATTAACATTATTTTATGCCTAATCTATAAGGTTTTTTCCTTGCAAAAAGTATTTTAATCTGTGTTTTAGACTGAGGATTGGTTGGTTTGATCAATTTGCTCCAAACCAGCCATTGTTATTGTTATGGAGGTAGTAGATTTTGTTGATTTAAAAGGTCTCTATGTAAGGTTCTCCTTGTCCTTGTTGCTTGTGTAATTCAGTAATTTTAAAAAAAATGTGTTTTTAGTTATCAGTCAGATTTGAAATGCTGCCCACTTGGTAGTCTTGTCACATTTTTCATTAGAGGTGATGTATGTTATAGTATTTCAATTTCTTTTAAGCTGTTGTAGTATGTTATAGTATTTCAATTTCTTTTAAGCTGTTGTAGTATGTTATAGTATTGGCACACCAAAGCTTGTATGTTATTCATATTTTGTGATACAGTGTACACTTGCATTTTCTTTCTGTGGTTCAGTATGCCTGATTTTTTTACTTGGTCAAAATAATTACCGCACAAATTTTTTAGCCCATTTATGATACATGTACTTGTACAGACCATAATTTGGTGTGCTGGCCTCTCTTTATGTGTTTCCCGAAGTCGTCAGACCTGAAACCATTACTTATCTTTTGTAAGAAAATGATTGGAAAATATCTTGTTAGCTCACTTTTCGAACAATATGCGTATTACATACAGAGCACAATCCGTGAATTGGCCCCTATTGCTGACAAGGAGGAAGTAAGAAAGTTCTTTATGAAGACCATGCGTGAGCTTTTGAAGGTGACTCAAGAGTCTGGGAAGGCAGAGAAGGCCAGAAGTTCCAATTCAATGCAGATTGATGACTCATCCAGTGAAAGTTCTTTGTCGCTAAAGAGGTAGGATGATCAAACTCACATTTGTTTCATTCCTTCTGCTGTCAAAGTCCTTTTTCCTTTGTGTTAACTGAATCAATGTCTCTTGCGTCTTATCATTTAGGGCACAGTTATTTGATCTGGCGGTTTCGCTCTTGCCTGGTTTAGATGCTGAACATATTAATGCACTGTTTGGTGCAATAGAGCCTGCTTTAATGGTTGGTGTCAGTTATGTGTTTGTCAGACCTTTCAGTTTTTTTTGAGATGTAGAAGATTTAATAACTAGTATGAGGCACAGGATGATGAAGGCTTGATCCAGAAGAAGGCATATAAAGTTCTTTCCATCATGCTTCGGGTAATTGTTGTCACCCAATATCATGTAAATTGTTTCTTCTCAGTATTCTTCTAACGTATGTAGGACTGGATGGCGATGTCCAAAAAATTTAAAACGGCTTGTATAAATAACTTGTGAGTTGAGTAAGTGAAATATCATTGGCATGGTTGAAAAGATTCAGATTAAAAGTGGTACAAGTTCTGAAGAAAGTAATCTGAGCTATACTGTTAAAGCACCTCTCTTTATGATTTCTCGTTTATATTTTTGGCACATTTGTTTTGTGGCTAATAAGTTTGCAACTTCTTTGGACAGGAATCAGATGAATTTATTTCAAGAAGTACCGAAAAGTTGCTTAATTTGATGATTGAAGCACTACCTGCAAATCATTTTTCAGCCAAACGTTACAGACTAGACTGTCTATACTCTTTAATTGTCCATGTTACAAAGGTGACACATATCCTCTGGTGGATAAAACAGTGACGCCTCAGATTTGTGCAGATTCATAGCATTGCATAGTTTTTTACACTTCATTGCATTCTACAGGATGACCCAGAACAGAGGAGGCGTGACAGTGTTACTTCTTTTATGACTGAAATTTTGCTTGCACTCAAAGAGGTTTGTCTATTATTCATCTGCTATAGAGCTGACTAGTATTTGTTTTGGAATTTATTTTGCTGTAAATGTGCCCATTTATCCCTCAATGATTTTTCTCCCATAGTTGCCATAGAGGGATGAATCTATAGGATATATATGCTCTATTAATATCTTTAGTCTTTTTGCTATTCTAACATCAAGTTTGAGCCTTTTGCTAATTGCAGTGGCTACAAGTTGCTAGCTATTATCAAGGTTTTCATAATAATTTTTTTTTTCCTAAGGCTTGAAGTATGTCCTCTAACTTTTAGAAGTCTCTAGCCCATTCATGCTATTAGTTAAGTAGTCTTTCCATGGGAAATGCATTGTGAAGTACAGTGAGCTAAGCATTAATTTTTGTAGGTCCCGGATGGAAAACGATTGTACAAACTAAACTTAGTATCCACATTTTTGTTCTCTCCTCTTTTAATTCCATCAGTTTACAGTTATAGTCTTGTTCCTTCTGCTGATACTCGACTCCAAAATTCGTGGACTTTTATCATTTTCTTGAGCTCCGCATTTTCCAACTGTCATCATTCTTCTCCTTATTTTTGTTATTAGTTCATGTGGTTTGTGTCCTTGAATTACCTCAAAATCCCGGGTAAAAGATTGTTTTGTTAATTATAACCTCGATTAATGGTCTTTGATTTCTCTTTAGGATTGGGTAACTTAGCAAAAGGGTCAAGTTAGTGCTTAAAACAGTTACTATCTTCTTTCATGATCATTTTGCTATGAGAGCTTTTAGAATTTTGTAATAACTTAATAACTTTCTCACCATTAACTAGTCTTGGCTGCCTAGGTGGAAGAACGGTTTATAAATGTAAAACATTTATAATTATTTAATTCCTGTACTGAGATTTTCGAGAATTCCATGTAAGGCTAACAAGAAAACAAGGAACCGAGCGTACGAGCTTCTTGTCCAGATTGGCCATGCTTGTGGGGATGAAGAAAGAGGTGGCAGAAAGGAGAACTTGCATCAGTTTTTTACTATGGTACGATAAGTAATAATTTGATGAATTTCCGCAATGGAGTGGGCTCTTTCTGTTTGACATAGGCACTATTGTCCTTGGCATTTTCACTCGCAGGTTGCTGGGGGTATTGCTGGAGATACACCTCATATGATCAGTGCAGCAGTTAAAGGCGTAGCTCGCCTGGCTTATGAATTCACCGACCTTGTTTCTGCTGCGTACAGTGTCCTTCCATCAACATTTCTTCTCCTTAAGAGAGAGAACAAAGAAATAATTAAGGTCTGTTCTAGTCTGCACTAAGACTACATTGTGAAAAACCAGTGCTCACCTGCCATATTCTGAAGTTTTTCTCACCTGAAACTTGTCTTAAATGCAGGCTAATTTAGGGCTATTGAAGGTACTGGTCACAAAGTCGCCGGCTGAGGGACTACAAGCACATTTAAGAAGCATGGTAGAGGCCCTTCTTGGTTGGGAAAATAATACCAAGAAGCATTTCAAAGCGAAGGTTTTGTTTCTCCTAGATCCTAAACTACTGTGTTTTCATTTGGTTTTGTTTCCTGTATGCAATAAGTTCATCTTCCATGGTCTTATATAATTTTGGTTTTTGAAATCTCTCCTGTTATAAAGATGGGTTGTTGATTGAAAGTTGGTTGCATGCATGTTATCTTTCATAGGTTAAGCTGCTTATTGAAATGCTTATCAAGAAGTGTGGTCTGGATGCTGTAAAAGAGGTGATGCCTGAAGATCACATGAAACTCCTTACTAATATAAGAAAGGTTTGTCATGAACTGGAATTAAACCTGTGAAAATGCTTGTGGGATATTAAATGTTCAGATGAGTTATTTATTCTTCTGATGGAAAAGCAGATCAAGGAGCGAAGTGATAGGAAACTTGCGTCGAATTCTGAGGAAAGCAGATCTCATATGTCAAAAGCAACAACATCAAGGTTGTTCTCCTTCCTCTATATACTTCCATACTGAAGTTGAGATAAATACACAGAAGAATATTTGATGTTTGACACATGGGCAGCAACTAAGATATATTGGAGTAATTTATTTACCTCCGTTGATTTGGACAAGTTTATTTATCAGCAAAAAAAAATATTTGCCTTTTTTTTTTGGCGGTTACCAATATTCAGTATTCAGATTTATCCCAAGGTGGACTATGGCTCTTTGGATCACTAATCTTTTTTGTCCTGCATGGATAAGCTCTTGTTGTCAGTGCCTTGGTAACTTTTCAAGCATTAGTTTAAATACCTATGGTATTGACATCTGTGTTCTGTTACAGGCTAAGCAGATGGAATCATACAAAAATCTTTTCTGAGTACGATGATGGATCTGAGAATAGTGATGCAGAATATATGGACGCAAAAACTACTACTGGTCGTAGGAGCAAGGCTACATTAGTATCAGACTCCAAAGCATCTTTATTACGGTCAGTGGGAATGTTTTAATATGTAGTGGTTACTATTTATCATCCTGAGGATGTTTTACAGACAGTGGAAGCTAGTGTAATTTTTAGTGATGCTTTCTAGTTTAGACTATTTCACATGTAAGATGAGTGTTTGTATGCCATATTTGCAGGTCCAAGAAAACACGGAAAGCAGCCAAGAGTTTGCAGGAAGATCTGTATGATCAATTAGAAGACGAGCCACTTGACTTGCTTGACCAGAAGAAGACCAGGTCAGCTCTTAGAGGATCTGGCAATCTCAAGCGGAAGTCTGAGTCAGAAGATGAAGCAGAAATAGACTCTGAAGGCCGTTTGATTATTCAAGAGGGAGATAAGAAGCAAAAACGAGTCAAGCCACCTACTAGTGATTTTGATGCAAGGAGCGAAGCAGGAAGTCGCTATTCTGAGAGCTCAAGGAAAACTCAGAAACGGAGGAAAACGTCTGATTCAGGATGGGCCTACACTGGAACAGAGTATGCAAGCAAGAAGGCAGGTGGTGATGTCAAGAGGAAAGACAAACTTGAGCCATATGCCTACTGGCCCCTTGACCGCAAGATGATGAGCCGTAGGCCTGAACATCGGGCAGCAGCAAGAAAAGGAATGGCAAGCATTGTGAAGCTAACAAAGAATCTTGAAGGCAAGAGTGCATCATCCATACTGTCCGCAAAGAGAGTCAAGACTAAAAAGAAAGCCGGCTCCAAAAAGACGTTGAGGTGAAGTTTGCTTTCTGGATGCTAGGTCAAAACGGAGAGCTCCGCCCAGAGGCTCATTAGATTTTGTGCCATAGTTTTCACTTGGGGCTTCTGGCAATCTGGCACCCCGTGTTCTTTTTTTATGTGACCTTTTATTTTATTGGTCCATGTATATCGCGTGTTGAAGTGGTATGGTTGTTGGGATAGGAATGTCGAGGAAAAGGAGGTAGGAAGGAAATCGAGTATACGAGTTGCCATAGGAAAATTAGCGAATGTGTCAAATGCTAGCTATTTAAGTTGTTTGTTTGTAATATTCTTACCAAATTGCAATATGTTGGTGCATGAAAGTAATGTGAGTGACATGTGATTTGTTAAAATTTTTGGAAATCATTCGAATTGTTGTTGCAACCCAGACAGATTTCCTTTTAGCACGTGGTTGTGATATTAGGGCCCTCTTCTGATCCGCGAATTTACAGTTTAATTGGTACACGAAGTATAGTCTTAACATAATATTTTTCCAGTCTGGTTAACATAACGTACGTGACGTTTATGCTCGTGTGCGAACTATTTCATGATATTACGCCATCCAAATTAGATCAAAATATGTATTAATCAAGTTAAATATCTGTGATCCACTAATCTGAGCTAAAGACGCATACACCTTCAATAAATATAAATGTAATCATCCGAGTTTGTCTACTCAAGTTAATAAATGTCGAGTAAGTGCAGTAAATCTTGGAAAGGCAAAATTAAAAGCTGTTATAGACTATATGGCATTCTCCGATTATACAAGGAAACTAGTTCACTAGGTATTAAGGGCAATATGCAACCACTTAAAGGTCATACGCCAACTCAGTTTCCATAAATCATTTGGCTGTTATGTGTAAGGATATTTAAGAAAAAAGATTTCAGTTTAGCAAAGTAATAAGGAGATTGTCACACTATGGAGAAGAAGTTGATCCTTTGCCCATTCTGCATTTCAGGTTCTTCCGTCTCCAACAATCATCTAACAAGGAATTCTCTACATCGGAGTACCACCACCATTTGACTATCTTGCAAAAGATACAAATTCCTTGAGACACAGGTCTCTTCTAAGAGTGTCCATGTAACTCTGGAATTAAGGATCCTTCCAAATATTCCTGAAACAAATGGAACATATGTTATTTTGTTTAATGAATTTAGAGGGGGAGCCGATAACTGTAAGAGAGGGAAAAAGAAAGTAGGCTTGATTCATTTGCTTTCCAAGCTCACGGGATTCTCTCTTTTGCCAGAGTCAATATTCTCAAATTTACTTCGATAACTGCTGCTTGGGACAGTTCCATAAGTTTAGAAGGGAGTGAAGTTAGATTTCCCTCTATTTACAGCATAAGCAACTAGGTTTTTACATGTTAAATAGTGATCCTTGGTCCCCTCTATTGTTCCCTACCAAACAATTAATTAAACTGCCTAAAGTGCACTCTTCAAAAATACACGCCTTTTAAAAATTTTCTCACTTCCTCAATACAGACAAGCATGAATCCACGTACCTTTTGTATCTGTCAGATGCACCAACATTGCCTGAGAGATCTACTTGTAAGGAGCAAATAAGATTGATGAGTTGTGGCCACCAAATCCAAATGAATTAGATAATGCCACCTTAATATCCAGTCGTTCTTTTTTGGGACCCACAAGTTTAGTTGTATCCTGTTTCATAGATATACATATCATCAACTGCGGTGATTACCAGGTCAACTACGGGTGAAAAGGTGCAATGGGAGACAGGACATATCATATGCTTGCAATATGAGAGATTAGTCGACTAATGCAGATAATGTGAATCAAACCAATAGACATGGACATTGTAACTCGTGAGTTTTTTCATTTCTATACGACACTCCTCCAGAAAAAAGCTTTTAGTGATACAGCAACGAATTCAGAAAAGCTGTGAATTTCATCTTAAATCTAGCTAGTCAAGCCATGAAGGGTGACCAACTCTGTACTCTTGACACGCAAGTGTTCTTTGCAGTTTTCATCTGATAAAATTCTATAGTTATGATGATAAACCATGCTTAATGACAAGAAATCGTTGAGAATGCACAGAAGATAAATCCTTACCACGCCTTCATCTGGGTTTTCAAGATTAATATTTGGATGAACCCAACCAGTTCGTATTGCCTGCAAAGTCCCAATTTAACTGTCAGTCTGAAATTGCACCCAGATAAGTTTTGCATAAGTTAAACAAAGAAGGGCCACGTTCAAAAATATAACCAAGAGAGTTTTATAGGATGAAATCCACAATAATCAATCACCTTAAGAATAAATTCTGCAACATCTAGTTTCTATCAGATAATTTATCATCAAGAAATTAGCAAAAACATGAATCCGCATAATGCTAAACTAAATGTCCAGAAAGTGCCTATCTTCATCATCCTCTCACTGTCTAGCGCATATTACGTTGCATAGCATATTCAAGAACAGAGATGACATTAGTCTAACTACAACTACACTGTGCATCACCTGTCAACTACGAGGAAGTAAATGATCCTTGAGTTATCCCAAAATAGTTAGTCACTTATCCTACAATTCCTTTTTGAAAAACAGCTGCTATAGCTCCATTTGTAGCCAAAATAAAAGAGTATACCCACATAATAACAAAACTCAGACAATTTGGCTCTTTTGTTTCTTCAATCAACATGTATTTGAATAATTTCAGGTTATGAAGTTATTCTACTTCCAATTATTTAGAGCTCCCAACTTCAAGCTGGAGTAACTCACAGCAGCAAAAATGATTGCAAAAAGCAACTATTTGTAAATAATAAAATAACCACGATGGAAAGTTCCCCCTATGCATTGTGTCAAGACTCCCACCCCAATGTTCCTTGTAAATGTCTTCTACAAGTATGGTTTTCTTTCAAATTCTAAATATAATAAACTTTTATGAATATGGTACATATTGTACAAGTATGCCGTCTTTTTCTTATGAATATGGTACGTCTTCCTTGTACATAAAACTTTCTATAAACTTTCTCCAGATCTTTTTCCCCTATTATTTGATGATAAAACAGTAAGCTACCAAAAACTTTTAAATTACACCCAAGAGTCTAGTATAGGTTAACCTGTTTACAAATACTCACACACACACACAGAGAAGACCTCAGAAGTGTCAATATTGTCAATCTCCTTTTCCCTAGTCTAAACATCGGAAGACCTAACCCAGGCCTAATGAAGTAATTTTGGTACATAAAAATTTGTCATAGTCATTGATTGCAAAATACCTGTATTACATTATCATTTATAACATCTGTAGCAACATTCTCATATAACAAATTAATGTAGCATGGACGATCTAACTTCGAGGCAAGGATTCATGGGTAACTTTGACACGTAGTCTTTTGATGGAGGATAATACAAGAAAACCTCCATCCAACATGAAAAGCATCAGAAACTACATAGGACACAATATTCCGGCCTACAATAAACATTACAAGAAGTCAAGAACTCATTTTACTGCATACCCTCACCTTGACTAAGTTGGTCTATACCACTATTAGCATTAAGGCTCCAAAGATGAATATGCTGAATAAGCTAGAAACTAATTCTTTGGTAGTTAATGCTTGCATGCCCGTTCCATCATTTATACAGCACCTTTTTAAGAGGATGAACTTTGTACAAAGTGGAGACGGAGGATTTGGATCTCAAACGGTGCAGCTATCAACAAGATATTGCACATATCTTGACATGCTCTTCATTTTTCATATGCAGGTCTAAACCCAAATACTTACTGCTACTCTTGCCAGGTTTATGCTCAACACTTCAGACTGGTAGATCAGAAGTAAATCATAACCCTTCGGAAATTCTTTAACTTGAAAGAGTAACAATTCTAAAGGATGGCATCATCACTTAGGTTCAGTTTTTCCAGATTCCGGAGTCAGTTGATGTTTCAATTCCTATGAGTCATTTATGTCTACTTGAGGTTACATTGAGCAGCAGTTCAACATCTTTAACACCAGCAGGTAACATTTATTAATTTTCCTCTCTGTAAAAGGTCAGCCAGTCCCTTTATGCCCCCCTTCTTTAGGTCACACAACGTGTCCTCTATGCCAATTGGCATACATTTGCATTTTGCACTCACAAATGACGGTGACGACCATGTATATCTTTTCTTCTTTTACTGTATATGATATCAATGATTGAACTCAAAATCAAAGGAAAGCTATTCATGTGATAAAATTTTAAAAATGTGCAGCTTCCTCAGTAAAACAGCTTTTGCTGTGCTCTCTGTCTTAGCAGCCACAAGTTCTCTCACAAAAAGCAACTAAGGTCTGAAGGAGAACCAAATCATTTGTTGCTTCCCCAATCCGGCAATCCCCCCTAAAGGACTGTGAAAAATAGCATGATATGTGAATTAATAAAGACCTTCTCTAATTCAATTAGATGTTACATAAATAAAATATTGATTTAGTCTATTCAACAGTCTGACACCTAAATAATGTAACAAGTCACCTAACAGGCTACACACACCGCTATACCACAATTTTCAGCTAGCAAATATAACATTATGCAAGAAAACAGTTGGATGAGATGTTACACAAAAAATTAGAAAGCAACTGAATTGCAGCTGCAGCACACTTTGAGGGGATTATGAGATAACAGCACCTGAATAGTTGCCACAGCCTCAACAGCACCAGCAGCTCCAAGCAGGTGACCAATCATAGATTTTGTGGAGTTAACTCGCAACTGAAAACATGGAGCAGCGACTGATAAACAGCTGAAATGAAAACCTAAGAGGAATGGTGTGGGCATAGTATTTCAATAAGAGAACTTCAATCTAACCTCTGGATTCTGGCCAAAGCAATGGAGAAGAGCTTGATGCTCCTTAATATCTCCTGCTAGTGTGGATGTAGCATGCGCATTAATGTAGTTTACATCTTCCTTGGATACCCCTGACTGAGCTAATGCCTTCTCTATGCATAGGATGACTCCAGTTCCTGCAAGTTTGGGGGGATAAGAGAGTTCAAAGCTATCCTTTTCTCTATTGTATATCTCAGTAAACATGAGATCGTGCATTCTTAGTACGTTAAGCTATCTTCCGTTCTATGTAAGCTACAATTTATGCAAGCCAATCTATCTGGTCCAGAAGAATCTTTCAGGTACAATTATCAGAAAATCATAGAACTTGAGGAACTAGATTTGATGAGTATAACTGCATCTCCAACTTAGTCAAAACGCAAAAGGAGCACAGAAGTAGTGCATCATTTAACTCACTAAGAACCAGGAAGAAGCAGTTTATTTCGAGAGCCGTTAACATGAGAAAAGGAATGACTTCAAGCATGACAAAATAGGTGGACAACAAGGAGGAGTCCTTCAGGAGCTTCATGTTACTGATGCATCCCATGAAAGGAAATTCTTATAAAATGCCAATAAGAGAGTCAATGCCTTTGTGGAACAAAATCTTGGTGACTAAGAAAAACATGCAAGTTATTAGTTATTACAAAAGAAAAGAAATATTTTTTTGCAAAAGAAGCCAACATAAAATAAAGGCCAAATGCATAGGCAGCCCCTTAAACTTGGCTCTAATTTTCATTTAGACACTTTATCTTACACTTGTACCTATTGAACACTTTATCTTGCCGAAAGCGTGTCTATTAAACCCTTCAATATTGACTACCAAAAGAAACAAGAAGCGTGTAAATAACTTGCGGCTGATGTGGCAATAAGACGAGTAAAATCAAGACACGTGGCTTTTTAAGCCAAAAGGAAAGGGGGGAAAAAGCTGTTCAGCTCAAAATTAGTCGCTAATTCCCCCCCCCCCCCCCCCCCCCNTTTTTCTTTCCTTCTTCTTCAAAATTTAACCCCAACCATCGTCCCTTCTTCCGTTTCTTCATCTAAAATCATAAGAAAATATTCATCATTCTTTTTCTTTACTTTCATTCACGACATAGCAGTAATGGCCCTTCAGGAACAAACATAAGCAGCAAAAACGGTATCAATAATTGATAACTCTTAAATTTTATCGAATATATATACATATTGAAGTTGGAAAAAAAAATCAAAACAGAAAGTTCAAAAGGATTATTCATTATTGGATTTGTAAAATGAGGAAAAAAAGGAATGGATTTGTGAGATAATATATGATTATTGGTGGTTTTATTCTCAAAAAAGAAAAAGAAAAATTACAGGAGTATGAGAAACTCATGCTGGAGACTTATGATGGAAGGAAGGTGAGTAAGAGATGTTTTATATGTGGAGAGATTTGATCAAATCAATGGTGTTTAACGAAGGAAAAAGAAGAGAAAGGAAGAAAAATGAAGAAATATTAGAAGAATATGGTAAAAAAAACATGGCTGTTTGAAAGAAAAGTAACAAGGGTCGGAAGATTAATTTTTCCGGCGAAACTAATATTTTCCGGCAAAAGGCAGATTCTCTACGCGTTTAATTTGGTGTGTAAAACACGCATTTGCCATGTCACCAAAGTGTGTTTGATAGATACACTTTGAGCAAGATTAAGTGTTCAATAGGTACAAGTGTAAGATAAGGGGTCTAAATGAAAATTAGTGCCAAGTTTAAGGGATGTCTATGTATTTGGCCTAAAATAAAAGGATCAAATCCAGTATGGTTAGGGTGGTACATTTATGAGATGGATGGATAGACACATTCAAGAATACATATTGCTACAGTTGTTAGAAAAGGCAAGGCGCCAGAAATTTAAAGCCATAAATACAGAAGAGGTTTATGAGATGTATTACCACAACTATTTTAAGCCAAACGACTTTCTCACCAATTTTTGGACCCCTCCAGAGTATAAGCTGTTAGTAGGGGTGTTCACGGTTCGGTTTGATCGGTTTTTGATTAAAACCAAAACCAAACCAATTTAATCGGTTTTTAAAATTTTAAAACCAAAACCAAACCAAATTAAATACAAACCATCGGTTTGGGTGTTATTGGTTTTGTTCGGTTTTCGATTCGTTGTAGTCGATAATAGTAAAACAACACTAGATAATAATCTGAAAATAATTTGCTAAATTTATGCTTTTTTATATATTTCTTTCAGAACTGAAAGTTTATTTACCTGTTTATATGAAAAGAATGAACAAAAAAACAAACTAAAAGTTTGCTTTCTCAAGCTTTAGCCACTGTAGTCCTGCAATTTGAGTTGCTTTTTTTACTCTTGTGGTAGGGTTTTTTTTCACTCTTCTGTTAGGCAAAAGTATGTGCGGAGGGTTAGAGAATTAGAGTCTCTTAAGGAAAAGAAAATTAGCCGATTCCTATTGTTTTGGGCTTAGGCAATCTTTTAAGATATAAGTAGGATAAACCAAAATTCAAAATAAAAATTAAATTGCATAAATATATAAAATTATTTTGAAAAAGATATTTTAATGTATATAAATAATTATTAAATTTTGTATATAATTAATCGGTTTGATTAGGTTTATTTTTTGGTTTTTTGTAATAGAACCAAAACCAAACCAAATATTATCAGTTTTTAAAATTTAAAACCAAAACCAATCCAAATCAAGAAAAATATCGGTTTACTTAATCGGTTTGGTTTGGTTTTCGGTTTGGATCGGTTTTCTGTCAAACCATGAACAGCCCTAGCTGTTAGAGTGATGAACTCTAACAGCAGGGGTATATTCTGGAGGCCTATATGTCACAGCTAGTTGTTGGAGGGATAAATTACACTTAAGACTCTTTGATTTCATCATGCACAAAGTAAATCTTACATTTGCACATGTCATCCTCAACAAAAAGCAAGGCAATCGTAGACAGCCCAGAAGAATAATGGGAAAAGGTGTAAGACATGTCCCTCTAGAAATCAAGAAATTTGAACGTTCAAAATTTTTTCTAATGTTTGCAGCCAAAAGCTTACCTTTTTATTAACCAACGGAAAGACTACCCATATATCCAAAGGTGATCAAAAAATGGTTATATATATATATATAGAGAGAGAGAGAGAGAGAATTACCTTCAGGATGAGGCTCTGTCATGTGATAAGCATCACAAGTAAAACCTCCACCTAGAAATTCAGCATAGATAGTTGCACCTCTTTGCTGTTCATGAAATTAAAAAAGGAAACTTAGAAGAATTATGTTGCCAGGGATTGGCTTTTTATCTTCCATATTTTGTTTAAGGATCAACAAGTGGGTTAGAAGGAAAGCATTTATAGACTTTGAAGCATAAATCACCTTGGCATGCTCAAGTTCTTCCAGAAGCAGGACTCCGGCTCCTTCACCCATAACAAATCCATCGCGATTCTGTCCAGGATTAAGATAAAAATAAGCAATTCTCACCAATTACACACACACACAGAGGATGATAGGGTTGAAATTTTGTAGTGCTATTGCTTCATCTTACAAGTCATTTAAATACAGCAGCGTACGAGCTAGAACATGGAAATAAAATATAATGGAGTATAATTTTTATTGATTTGATTGGAAGAATGCTCCTATAAGATGTATACAAAAAGTAGAGAATCTCGCAAAAAGGCATGATGATAAAGAGCATCCAACTGTGAATAGTGACTGGAATATCATATTTACTCCAAACGAATACCAGAAATATAATTATTCCGTTAACATAAAAACAGGAGTTTCCAATTCCTACAAATTTTTCTCACATGCCCCTCCTTCCACTGAGTCCACATGAGTCCAAACCAAAGGGGATACATGGTCATAAATTCTGAAGAAAATATGACATATGTCAAGTTCAATCTCAGGGAATGGAAGCTGCAATTTGGATAGGCAACTCAGTCAACCGAAGAAAAATACAAAGCTGGAAATTTCTAATTCCCTGTTAGATCACAAACCCAAGAACTGCAATAGGAATAGCGTAAGTACTCTAGAATCGCCACTCCTTGCCACATAAAAGTTTTAAGTTTAGAGGGAAAGCAGAGGAACAAGATCAAAAGATTTGCAAGACATTACACTATCCCAAGGCCGAGAAGCTCTTGCGGGGTCACCATTTCGCTGTGAAAGTGCTCTGCATGCAACAAATCCTCCCAATCCTGCAAAAGAAAAAAAAAACATCAAAAGCTATTTAAAACTATAACTATTACAAGGTAATCAACAACCTCAGCTTGATAAACAAACTTCAAGTAAGAAAGAACATATAATATACCAATTGGTATAATTGCTGCATCTGATCCACCGCACAGCATCAAGTCCTGCAAATTATCAGTGTGTAAAAACAAGAGAACTAAGCTACTAAGCATGTTAATCCTTGGGACACATCTGTCAATGCATAGGGAACTCTATGAACAACAGTAAGACGATACTGAATCCTCTGCTTCTGAAAGCTTTCTATGACTTTAAAGGCACGAAACTTACAGCTTCGCCTCTAATGATGTGGTTAGCAGCATTCAATATGCAGAAGTTGCTTGTAGCACATGCTGTTGAAATTGAATAATTTGGACCCATCCATCCCTGCAATCGAGTTTGTAAACAAATGCACAAAGCTGGGATTTTTTAAATCATAAATCACAGATAGTAACTGAATCTTAATGGCTAACCAGGTCCATGGCAAGCATGGCAGAACCCATGTTTGTAGTTGCAAATGGAACACAAAAAGGATTCATCTTCCTATACGAAACCCTCAAAGCCTCTATTGCATCATTAAAAACCTGCACAAACAGAGTAAGTCAGTTAGAGAGTAGTCACTTACTTTGGTTCTAGCAAAGACTCTAGAGCCTACATACTGGTTAGGAGGAGATTGCAATACATGGGCAATCATGTAAAGGTTGTTGATTCCGTATATGAGATGTTAGCAACCAAATAGAGCTGATCCCAGAAGCATATAAACAAAAAATTAAAATGGAAAAGATTTTTTTTGACACATTTAACCAGTGAAATTTTCATCACAATTACGATTAAAGGAAAAAAGAAGAAGTTGATCACCTTCATTCCACCCAAAGCAGAGCCAATTAAAACTCCACATCTTCTTTTATCCAATTCATCCATAATGTCTTCAGTAATTCCACCATCTGACAGTGCTTTCTTACCAGCCGTTAGCATGTAAAGCATGAACCTGTCCATTCTTTTAGAAAGTTTGGGTGCAACCCAGCCATCAGTCGAGAAAGACTTGATCTCTCCAGCAATTCTCTGCGAATTTGGACCTCATTAACAACATTTAAATAACTAAAGTTGGATAAACAGGCCCAAGAAGAAGACATACTGTTGGATACTGTGAACAGTCAAAAGCTTCGATCTCACTTATGCCACTGACACCTTGAAGCAGATTTTCATAAAATTCATGGGGATCATGACCAAGCGGTGTTTCAACACCCATCCCTGTCACAACAACTCGCCTTTCCTTGGTCGGAGGTTTCTTCTTTAGTGCAACTTCCATGGCCGGTTGGGCAGCAACTGCCATTACCTCCCCTAATACAAGGAGCAGCCAAGCACGTCAAAATCAATGTAGGAAAGTTGATAGCTTAAAGGGAAACCATATTAGAAAATGATGTTGAAGATTTCTATAGTTCTGTGTGATCACTTCAAAAAAAACCAATCATGTACGTTGACGCAGGAGCGTTTGGCATCACATGCAAATATTTTCCACAACATTTCCATGATCAAATCATTTACTAACATATGCTCACCGCGAAAATATTCTCAAAGAAAAATATATTTCTATTAAAAAGGGGGGAAATGAATTCCTTTGCGTCCAGCCAATCAGAAATGGAGCTAGAAGCCTACATACGGGTCTGGCCGAGCCCACTAACTTCTGCTCCAAAAGTGTATTTGTATTAAAAAATTCGTTAAATATGTACGAGTATTAAATTTAGAACCCAGTTATTAACACTTAAGGTCGTTCTAAAATTCAAAACCCATAAAGCTGATAGCCTTGCTCCGCCTCTGCAGACAATAATCACAACTCTTAAACTTGTTGCAGCCAACACGTAGAAGTGTAGACGCTTTTCAATCTCTAATACTAAGAAAATTAAAATTAAGCTACAAGCAAATTGCATGATCTACCCCAGAAATTCACACTCATTTCACATGACACACAATGCCAACATGAGGTGGCAAAATTCTAGACTAGAATAAACCCAATTTAATAAAAATGAAACACACACTGCTCTAAGAATCTTACCATGCAGCATTTAAAATAGACACACTCACTCCTCAAAAAAAACAGCAAATGCATGACTTTCCATTTCTGTAAAATCCAGTTCTTAAATTTAATAAAATTACCTGTTTGAACAGTGGATTTGGACTTAGGCAAAACCCTGGTTCTAGTTTGAGAAGCCCATTTGCATTTAGCCTTAGAAGAAATCCCAAACAAAGAATGTTTATCATGTTCTCTTTCACCAGTAACTGACATGCATGTTGAACCCATTACCCATGACGATACTGTCGATGACGCCATTTCTTAAAACTTTCCGATCAAAATATACAAATCCCTTTCTATATAACTTATATCAATGTAGTGCAAACTCAAAATCTATACAGTATAGACACAAATGTAAGGGGCGGAGAGTTCAGTTCAGAACAACTCCTCTGAGCAGAAGAGGAGAGGGTGAGATTAAAGAAATTTTGGGTTTGGTGGGTGGGGGTGGGGGTAGGGGGTAAGGGGTAGGCGTAGGGGTGGGGGTAATATATTTGTGGGGTTGGTTAAATCTGAGAGAGATGAAGAAATCGAAATGCTGTCTTTTTCCTGGATCACTTCCTCTGCTCTCACTACTTTAAGTATTTCAGAGCCAAGTTTTATATTTTATTTTCTGTTTTTTAATATTTTCTTTATTTTTCCCTTGTTTAATTAGTATTTTTTTTCCTCTTTAAAATAATAATTAACATAATATCTGAGTCGTCCTACAGACAGAACCAGCCAAGTGTCCTATGTCTGATGTGTCACTACCACCACTCTATGCAAACAAAATTATAGTCTTACAAAATCCAAAAAAGTTAACCACCTTATTATATACATTTAAAAAATAATAATATTCTGGTATATTCCCACTATACTTTATTTGGAGATAATTAAAATTGTGTTTATTACCGTCAAGTCTAATCACATACGGAGTTGCGGTAGAATATACTTAATCCAAGTGTTACGCTGAATATGTAAATTAAATATAAAGTTTAATTAGATTGATAAGAATCTAAGAGTTACATTGTATATATAAATTAAATATAAAGTCAATTTAGATTTGTAAGACAAATACGAAAATTACGTTAAAATTACTGGGTTCATCCAAAATGGAAGTGGGAGGAGAGTGCTGCCGTGGATGTCAAGGTAGAGTTAGGTGAGCGGAAGGGATCGTAAAAAATTACATTATGTATATAATGTCAATTTATAATTTCATGTATATACTAGATGGTGAATTCCCTTAATTTTTATTTTTTTTATATTTATATTCCCTTGGTGAAAATTTTGCTTTCACAACTGCATCGATTGAGCATTTTGCATAATAGAGGAGATGAACAACGTGAATATTCTCTATTTGAGGACTAAAGTTGGATTTATTTAATTAATTAAATATTAATAGTATGTATTTATTTTGTGTATGTTATTTTATTCTTGTTATTTTTGGTGCTACTTCTTCCTTTTCATCTTTTTTTTTTCTTTTCTTTTTTCTTTCTTCCCCTTCTTCTTTTTCTTCTTACCTTCTCTACTGAGGGTCTACCGGAAACATTATTTCTATTTTATTAAGTAGGGATAAAATTTATATATACACTATACTTCTTATATCCCACTTGCGCAGAGGAGTACGTAAGAATTTTTGTAAGTGGTACGAGAATAATAATTTCGTTATCATACTTCTAGACAAGAAATATTTATAGTCTATTGATTTTGTTGAGTTTCAAGTTAGATAATGTCTTGGGTTCAATTCTACTTTATCATAATTTTTAACCATACATGCTCTTTCAAATATTTACAAACAAAAAATAAATAAATTTCTAGTTGAGGTTTGAACTTTTGACCTTCTAAAACAAAATCTAGCATATAATCAACACACCAAAAGACAATTTATGTCGTGTCATTTTTTTGTTCTTATCCATTTCCTTACAGTATTAATATATATATTTAGTAAAAAAAAATAACAAAGTGATGTCGCGTGATACTGCTTCATTAGGCGTGCATCCGCTCCTACACTTGTGTGATTAGATTGGATATGTTATTGTTGTTATTAGGTGTATGTGTAGCTTTAATTATTATTTTTTCCCCTTTCTCTTTTCTTTTTTGCAATTCACGCCTTATTCTTTTACTTTTTATCCTAAGGTTCGTATTCTTTTTTCTTTTTTTTTTTTGGGCAAAATCATGAACACATTTAAAGTGCATCCCTTCATAATTGGTTACTTTTGCAATTTACACAATATCCTTTTCCTTAAGCAAATATTTCTTTACAATTTCATGTAAGAATATGTTGACTCGTCTTTTGCAATTTACTAATAAGATTTTGTTGCACCTCAATACGCACGTGTGATTATTTGAGGGATATAATTGGAAAAAATAGAATAAAAACTTTATTAAATTTAATTTCACGTGCTTAAGGTTGAATTTGTTGGTTACGCTCCTAGCTTACTCACAATGTGACTATATAAAACCTTTTTCATAAGAAATAAAGGCATATTTGAGCTCATTTCATAATTGCATGCGTGTATTTGACTTTAACTATTAATGGAGAGTAATAATAGTAGATCATTTTATTTGGATATTTCAGTTACCTAAAAAGAAAAACATTTTTTTTCTTTCTAAATTCTAACAAAAAGAAAACCGTTGAACGTCAAAATCATGCATATCTATCTGCCAGGGGCGGATTTAGGGGCACGAGGGTGTTCACCCGAATACCCTTCGCCGAAAAATTACATTGTATATATAAGGTAAAATTTATTTTTTATCTCTATATATTAAGTTTTGAACACCTTTAATACAATCCAAAAGTGTAGTTTAGTGGTCAAGGGTGTTCAAAATCTACATACAATTCCCATTAACTACAAAAAAAAATTTAAACCCCATTCGTGGAGATCCTGCCTCCGCCGCTGCTATCTGCTTATCCGTTTTGGAAGTCAGACATGGTATTGAATAGAGATTAGACTAGTATGAGAAATTAATACATTCAACTGTTAGTTTTGGGTGCCTACATTTAATATACTATACCAACCAACCCCTTCAATCCTCTTTATGGAGCACAACTTGTCTCTTCAAATTAAAATTTTCTTATCTTTTTGAACTACTTAAATTTCATTAAATTCCCTCAACAATCTTTACTTTTTGAGAGACAAGAACCCTTCATGCTTCCCTTGAAAATGGATTTGGATATAATTGGGTGTAATTACATAGTTTGATATACTTATTTGGTCAAGTAATTATTTGATCAGCATGGAATTGAGTATAATTGAAAGGGTCTAATTACACTCTCCAATTCTTAAGTGGAAGGTGAGAATTGATGGTAATTATACTGTATAATTACAAGGTTGTTGTTTACTCCCTTCGGTCCAAAATAGGTGATTTTTTTTGTTATTTTCACACATATTAAGAAATTCACTTTTTAACATTAATTATCAATGAAATTGACCATATTAACATTTACTATCTCTTCACATAAACACTCCTAACACATACTCCAATATTAATTACTCCAAGGGCAATGTAGAAAAAATAATTAGTTCATTCTTGAAATCTGGAAAAATTACTTATTTTGGACCACAAGAAAAAAGCCAAAAAATCACTTATTTTGGACCGGAGGGAGTAGTTTCTTTCTTTTTTGTTTTATTTTAATTTATTTTCTTTATTACTTTTTGTTTCTATTATTTTATTTTTTAATTTTATTTTGCCTTTTTAATTTCCTTTAAAATTTTAAAATATATTTTTCTTTGTACATTATTACTCTATCTTTACTTCTTGTGATTCCATGTAATTACTTACTATATTTTTTTCTTTTATTTTTTAAAACTACACCTTCTAATATTAGAAATAATGAGTCATTAACAAACTTGGCATATAATGAGTGATGCAATTAAATTGAAATTTCCTTGCTGAATGTGGTTATAAACTTATTATGTTTCCTAATTATTAAGTTGCGCTGGAACTTACTATTATTATGTTAGAATTTGACATATGCTAAACTATTTTATTTTATATTTGAATTTTAAAATTATTTTATATTCATTGTTCAAATTTACTTGTTTTATTAGTATTGATTCACATTGCATGTTGTTCATTTTTCAGTTAGAATTGATAGATTAGTTTTGTCAAACATTTGAATAATTTTATGACTTTATATTAATTGATGCATATTTTATTGAATATGAGAAAATAATTTGAAATGAGTAATAAATACTGTGGGTATAACACGATTTTTTTCTTCTCTTGATATGTGTAAAGTGTCAAGTAAAAGTAATTTTTTTTTTGTATACATGTCAAGTAAAAATAAACGAAGAGATTACTAAATAAGAATATAGTAATCAAAAAGCACTCTTTTTTAGTCTTTGACACACCTCTTAAAAAAATACAAACTCTTAGAAAAGAAAAAATGTATTTACTAAATTACCTCATGCAATGTCCAAATCCCTCAGTAGGGCCATTGACTTTCTAATGCCAAAAAAATATTTTTGAACATTTAGTTTTTCATCTTTTCTTCTGTACACCAAAGTTAGAAAAATAATATTGGTGGGTACTAGTGGTTCTGAAATATAGCAAATACAGTAGTACTTAGGAATCAGGAAAATAAGCACCCACCATCACCAATAAATGTAGAAAATTGAAGGAATTAACAGTAGGTGTAAAGGGGGTTGTCCAAACAAAAGACCTTATGGAGATTGGAAATTAATTAACTTGTGGCTAGAAAATAGAAATGCTAGGACAATGATAATTGATAAAAGGACACAAAAATCAATTGATTTGTTTGTCAACTGACTTATAGTCTATTTGGCCAAGTTTTTAAAATCTGTTTATTTTGAAAAGTTTTTTTTTCTAAAGTATTTTTGGTGAAAATCAAATTTGTGTTTGACTAATCAATTTGAAAAGCACTTTTGAGCAGCAATTAGTGTTTAACCAAACTTTTAAAAAGTGTTCCCTCCTTCTCATATTATCAATCATGGATACTAAAAATAGTTGTCTAAAATTATTTGCCACTTTAGAAATTCAACACAAAATTGATTATCTTTTTCTTTTTTCACCCTTGGTAATAATTACGTATCCTTGAAGACTACAAACACCTAAATTTATTTAAATATCAACGACTAAAGATTAAATATTAAGATAAGAATAAGGGTAAAATAGTCAAAATCCCATTATAATTAATTTTTCTTAAAGGACGTGCACAAAGGGAATCATAACAGATAATATGAGACGGAGAGAGTACTTTTAAGTTTATTTTTTTCAAAATTGCTTTTCAAAAAAGTGGTAATGGGGAGAGCCACTTTTTTTTGTTTCTCATAAATTGCTTCTGCTTTTATTCAAAATCACTTTTTTTCCTTAAAAAAATTTGGCCAAAAATCTCATTTTAAATATAAAAAAAAGTACTTTTGACAACAAAAAGAAAGAAGGAAAAAAACCACTTATGGCCAAACAGGCTATTAAACTAACTGGAAAAAGGATCACTTGAACCAAACACAATGATACCGCTGAATATTAAGATATCCATAATATCTCATTATTCTATTTTTATACTCAATTAAATTCTACTTTTCTTTTTTCAACGTATCTGAATAATCTTTCCTATCTTACGCCATAATAGTAACCTTAGGGGATGTTGATTTGTGAAGAAATTACGGCATGGATTATAACGTAGAGATTGTAATACAAAGATTATTAATCATTAAATTATTTAGTGCATATGCAGTTTCTAATGGATGTTTGGTTCATTGTATATTAAAAATTGAATATGCTTGGGAGGATGACGCAAATAGGATATTTTTGTGGGAAGTTCTTGGAGGAATCATGCCGGGGGTCTATCTGAAAATAGTCTCTTTATTCCAGGTAGGGGTAAGGTCTGTGTACACACGAATAGGATATTTTTGTATCACTGTTGTTTTTTTGACAAATATAGCCCGGCAAAATTTTTAAATAATGTTCGTCATAATTTCAACAAGTTATAGATTATCGGAATTTATGACAAAAACCTTCGGATAATGATCACTAGAATTTTCAGCCACAGTACTGAAAAAATCTAGTGATCGTCGGGATTTTCTCACAGATCCCGAAGGATCATCCGAATTTTTCAACATTGAGGTGGCTGAATTCCTAGTGATTAAAAATTCTGGCCTGTGGCTATTTATCTTGAGACTTTTTCTGAATAACTCAAAATTTAAACGATGGTTCTAAAAAGATCCATCCAACATAATTTATATAATCTAAAACATGTTTTTACTTTGCAAAAAAAAAAAGATATCAATGCCATCTTACTCTATTTTAGTGCATACGTGGATTCTGGCATGGACTATTTTCACCTGTAGCTCGTGCCAGAAACTATTTACATTTGATATAGCCGAAAAAGTGTGCAAATTTTGTATAATTTTTGCTGAATGTATATATATACAAAAATATATATATTTTCGGCAATTATTTTGAGAGCAGCTATAGGGTGTCATTTTACCATTCTAGCATAGTTAAGGAACTGCATGCTAATGGGATAAAAGGTACTATTTTTCTTGGAGTTGTTTTCATTCACACCGCAGGGAATGGGCCACCAAATCTAATGCAGATTAATGAATCTACCTACTATTGCATTGATGTGGTCATCATATGAAGACTCATAATGCATTAAATTGCAATAACCAAATTATTTTGAATTGTCTCCATCGCCATCACTGGGTGATTGAATACCACAATAATGCTTTGCAATTACTCCAAAAGTCAGTCTATATGCATGGGGAGTGGCAGTGTCTCAACAAGAAGTATTCGAGTATGAATGAGATCAGCAGATATCTCCACAATAAACACTGCAAAATGATTTTTTAAACTCTAGATGAGACAGTTAATTGAATGAGTTACCTATGTTGCGTGGAGACAACCTAATTCTTCTTCCAAAAAAGCTACTCTGAGCAAACAAAATTTGCTATGGAATGAGGAAGCAAACCCCACATAGTAAAAAGCATCTGAAATTGCAGGAAACATCCTAGCTAATTCATTTGCCAAACATCTGGAATGAACAAATATCCCCCTGCAGTTAATAGCAAAGTGATATAACCATTGAAAGTAATGAACAGAGTTGGCCGCTGAATTATATGACTTCCTTTGTACACGCGCTTGCCTTAAGCCGGATGTTCTGGTGTTTGAAGGTGGTGTTCTTCAATCAGATTTTGAACCCTCTGAACAAAATCCCATGCATTACTAGATAGCAGAAGACATACTCATGTTGATTCAGGGAAAGTTGTATTGTTTTTACCTCAACGGAACTCCCAACTTCTTCCAGCTTCTGTAATACGGCAAGGTCTCCCGAATGAGATAAAGAATCAGGTCTGTGATATAAAAAACCTTCACATTATCGGCTATATATAACTTGAATCGTTCCATCGAAATCAAACATAAAGGAGATTGTTTACCTGAACTAATAAAAGAGGGCAGCCAATAATACCAGCAGAATCAGACACATTATAAAGCAATTGATCCAAGTATTGGCATGGTGGTTTAATGGAGTCTCCTAACTTGTCAAGCTCCACTTGGGCATCAGCTTCTACAAAAAAGATTACTTCACCATTACAATCCACAACAAGCTTCCTATCAGGTATTAATTCAATAATTCTACCGGCTAATGGATAGTAAAACACTAGCGTCTTTGATAGTCCTTCTTTAATAACTTTTGCAGGATCTTTAACGGAACTCCCAACTTTCTACAATATGTTAGCATGCACCGACGGTGTAAATTTATTAGATTATCAATGTTTAAAAATAAATAATTATTATATATGTTATCTAATTATGCAAATACTTTTTGTGTTAGGTCGGCTTGCGTTGTTAGCATTCGTGGGATTTTGTGTACAACAATCAGCATACGCAGGAACAGGACCATTGGAAAATTTGGCAACTCACTTAGCTAATCCATGGCACAACAACATTGGGGATGTCATTATCCCTAGAGGCATTTTACCTTGAACTCTGATATACCCGAATTTCCCCCTTGTAAAATTAAACTCTCCCATGTGACAGATTTATAATCAAATGGAACTTTTTTGTGCATCCTTGATTTATCTAGTAGTTTAATTTCTATGATACAAAAGCTATATTTAGAAAGGAATTAGGGTTTGACGCAAGAGTCTTGGTACGAGGATATATTTCCAACTGGGCCAACAATTTATGCCACGTCTTACTTCAAAAATTGAAATAATATATAATTTCAGTGTATTATAACTACTATATCTAAAAGAAGCCTAGGTACAACGACGCAATTATCAAGAGTGTGCTCTATCACTAAGCAATTCAACAAACAAATGAATAATCTCGTTCTATGCCGAAGTCTGTTTGCTCTTGGCCTTAAGAGATGGTATATCATCAGCTCGAAATAAATCCATTTGTGTTTCTTTTGTACAAAGTTTGTGTCCGAAATGATGTTAAGTACAGAGATTTAGAGAAGAAATGACAAAATCTTAGTTAGGGTTCATGACATGAGAGAAGCTTCAAGAGAAGCAGATGTTTTCTACTGAGTAAAAATGAAAATCTGTCTCTACAAGATTTTGTGTCTTGTAGAGATAGGTATTGGAAATTTTATTTTATGTCTCATATAACTAACACTAATTGTATGATTTTTTGTCTCACAGTTTTGTGGACC
Source organism: Nicotiana glauca (assembly GCA_026770625.1). Lineage (NCBI taxonomy): Eukaryota > Viridiplantae > Streptophyta > Magnoliopsida > Solanales > Solanaceae > Nicotiana > Nicotiana glauca. The sequence goes on from MU706776.1 coordinate 78,785, forward strand.
CACATTTTTTATGGACCCGGAAGTGTAAGATTGGGACCTACAAATTTGTGAAACAAAAAGATAGGTCACACAACTAATGCAAGTTGTGTGAGACACACGATAAAACTTTGGTGTTGAACCAAAAAATTATACTCGTGACGTTGATCAACGATCTATGACAGAGAACTATAAAAACAACCGATCAACCATGACATTATTCAGTTTTAGATATATTTCCTCAAAAACACGAATTTGTGCACTTCTCATTCCTGATGTTATTAGTTGGACTTCCAAAACGAAACAATACAAAACTTTACTCAACGTCTATGGTAGGTATTCAACCAAAAAATGCAGTCGTCATAACGACCAAATTTTGTCACAGATCCCGAAGGATCATCCGAATTTTTCAACATTGAGGTGGCTGAATTCCTAGTGCTTAAAAATTCTGGCTTGTGGCTATTTATCTCGAGACTTTTCTTAATAACTCAAAATTTAAACGATGGTTCTAAAAAGATCCGTTCAACATAATTAATATAATCTAAAACATGTTTTTACTTTAAACTGAACAAATTTTTGTTTCTAAGTATAACCTTAACCTTCTTGATATCAATGCCATCTTACTCTATTTTAATGCACCGGGATGTCATTTTAGGAGTATAATTGACCTTTTAGTGGGGAAATGTACATGGATTCTGGCATGGACTATTTTCACTTATAGCTCGTGCGAGAAACTATTTACATTTGATATAGCCGAAAAAGTATATAAAATTTGTATAATTTTTGCTGAATGTATATATATATATATATATATATATATATATATATATATATATATATATATATATATATATATATTTTCGGCTATTATTTTGAGAGTGACTATACGTTGCCATTTTCCCATTCTAGCATAGTTAAGGACTGCATGTCACTGGGATAAAAGGTATTTTTCTTGGAGTTGTTTTCATTCGCACCGCAGGGAATGGGCCTCCAAATCTAATGCACATAAATGAGGGGGAAGTGCATGGTTAGCCACTAATAATATATGTATTTACTTTTAAGCCATTGTTTAAAATGTCTTTAGTTTTTAGCCATTGCTTTAATAAACTTTAACTGCCCGGACGAAAATACCCTTCTGCTCATGTCCTTAACTTTTGAACTTAACTTCAGGACATCAGGACTACATGTCCTTAACTTTTAAACTTGTAACCCTAAGTTCAGGACTTCAGGTCTATATGTCCTTAACTTTTGAATTTGAAACTCTAAGTTCAGGACTTCAGGACTAAATGTCCTTAACTTTTGAACTTAACTTCAGGACTTTAGGACTACATGTCCTATCTTTTAAACTTGTCACTGTAAGTTCAAGACCAAGTGTCCTTAACTTTTGAGCTTGTTAGTCTAAGTTCAGGACCTATTGTCCTTAACTTTTGGGCTTCTTAGCCTAAGTTCGAGAATTATTATCCTTAACTTTTGAGCTTGTTAGTCTAAGTTCAGGACTTAAGGACCTATTGTCCTTAACTTTTGAACTTGTAACTGTAAGTTCAGGACCTATTGTCCTTAACTTTTGGGCTTCTTAGCCTAAGTTTAAGACTATTATCCTTAACTTTTGAGCTTGTTAGGCTAAGTTCAGGACTTTAGTACCTATTGTCCTTAACTTTTGAACTTGTAACTGTAAGTTTAGGACTTATTGTTTTTAACTTTTGAACTTGAAACTCTAACTTTTGAACTTGATTTGTATTGTTGGTGCTCCAAGAAAAGCCGTACCAGCACCACCAGCCATTTGTCTTCTACCCAAACCAAAAATTTAAAAATTCCCCAAAAATTGAGACAGAGATCAAACAAGCCTTAGGAAAAACCAAAAGTTAGACTCAAACCAACTTACCCTACGAGACGGAAAGCCTTTAGCGACATAACAATCTTCCTTTGAAACAAAACGAACAAACTCTAAACAACCATTGTTGGGGCTCCGGTTCTATGGAAGAAAGGGTAAAAATGTCTTTTCATATTAATTTTAAAAGAGCAGTGGCTATTTTTACTCAACATTAGAATTGTTGGATAAAAAATAAATACCACCTTAAATAGTGGCTATCCCATGCCATTTTCACCATAAATGAATCTACCTACTATTGCATTGATGGGGTCATCCTATGAAGACTCATAATGCATTAAATTGCAATAACCAAATTATTTTGAATTGTCTCCATCGCCATCCCTGGGTGATTGAATACCACAATAATGCTTTGCAATTACTCCAAAAGTCAGTCTATATGCATGGGGAGTGGTAGTGTCTCAACAAGAAGTATTCGAGTACGAATGAGATGTAATTTATTGCAGCAGATATCTCCACAACAAACACTGCAAAATGATTTTTTAAACTCCAGATGAGACAGTTAACTGAATGAATTACCTATGTTGACTAGAGACAACCTAATTCTTCTTCCAAAAAAGCTACTCCGAGCAAACAAAATTTGCTATGGAATGAGGAAGCAAACCCCACATAGTAAAAAGCATCTGAAATTGTAGGAAACATCCTAAATTCATTTGCCAAACATCTGGACTGAACAAATGTGCCCATGCAGTTAATAGCAAAGTGATATAACCATTGAAAGTAATGAACAGAGTTGGCCGCTGAATTATATGACTTCCTGTGTACATGCGCTTGCCTTAAGCCGGATGTTCTGGTGTTTGAAGGTGTTCTTCAATCAGATTTTGAACCCTCTGAACAAAATCCCATGCATTACTAGATAGCAGAAAACATACTCATGTTGATTTAGGGAAAGTTGTATTGTTTTTACCTTAACGGAATTCCCAACTTCTTTCAGCTTCTGTAATACGGTAAGATCTCCCGAATGAGATAAAGAATCAGGTCTGATGGATCTCGATGGGGACATCTACCAATCACAAAAATGAGACCAAGAATTTGCTATTGGAAATGCATAAAAGAGATCGAGAAACACAAAAGACTTGATCTAGTCACAACATACCGAAGCAGAATAACCGATTCTCAAATTCAAAGTATCATCAACAGCTGAAGTTTGTCTAGAGAATGCTTCACTTCTAAGATTTGATAGTCGCATTAGAACAGCCTAGAAAACGAATCATTGGTTCACAAGTCAACATATATCTTAGATTCACGGCACGATTTTCAAACCTATAGCAAGCTCACTTAAAGAGGAATTATTAGTATCTCTCCAAGAGAAAATAGTCTTAACAAGAAGTTAACTAGAGGTAAAACATACCTTCCTGAAATCAAGAGGATCTGCAATTCCTTGGATTTGGAGATCATCACTCGGGGACCTTCTCACACCAACATTTTCAATTCTTACCGAATATACCCCACACAGGGACTGTAAGTAACCTGGCAATTACATCAATTCAGAAGTCTCAAGTTTTGGTTGTACCAAGCCTAAAACTGAAAGATATCACACAGAAGTGCATTTCTGCAAGTGTTTATTATCTGTATTTGCAGACTTTTGATATGATAATCCACAAGTAGTTATCTAGAAAGAAATGCCTCCAAGAAGTAGAGCTTTTATGCACCTGGTGAAGTACTGGCTGACCAAATAACAGAGAAAGATTATGGTGAAGCTTTAACCAAAAGATGAATTTCCTGTCCTTAATTTTTGTTGTCACTTTCTGTTCTTTGGAAAAGAAAGAAGCATTCCATTTGGTCTGTTACTTCTGATCCTTAATTTTTTATCAGCTCCATAGGAGATTAAGCAAAAGATCGATATTCAATACTAAACATTATTGAATGTCACGACTAGACGATTGTGGTGAAGGTTCTTTTTCCACTTCTTTTAAGTACCACATTGTAGGTCAAGTCAAAAAGCTCCAGTCAGTTATTAAAATTCTCTTGTATCCTCCCAGTCATGTTTAGATTCACATCCAGGAGTATCTAGAAGGCCCACGTCGTACTAACTACTATGACTTATTTTAGGAGAAAGTCAGGTGCATTTGGGTTACTTCATGTGGTAAGGATCAAAAAGGAACTTCAATGAATCCATGAAATGAGAACCTGAAATATTCTCCTTTTTCATGCATGGGTAACTTGAACACTATTGGGCTTAGAAATATTAGTCATCAATAAAAGGTAAACACATCCAAGTTCATTTGGGAAAATATATAAATAAATAATATCCATCTAAAAATTTCTCTGGGGGGATGACATCTCAACTAGAAAATTCAAAAAGATGTCAACTTGGCAATAGACCACATATCCCAACAGCAGAAACAGCAGAGTAAGAAAGTCATTTTTACCTTGTTCAACAATAATGTCTGCAACTGATGGCAATAAAACACATTTCTCCTTCTTCAAATCCCCAAAACATGGAAATGGAACTGGTTTTGTCACCTATACCAGAAAATCAAACACTAAGCAAAGGCTTCACACACATGCAGAAAATCTTACTATATGCAATTCAAGTAAAAGTCACATTTGCATTCATGGTACATAATAACATAATATCAAGCTAATTAATCAAACTGACCAAGATCACAAAAACTGAAGATTGCAAGTTAGCACAAAATGGATTAAATAAGGGTGTACAAAAACATTATCTTTTTTATACAATAACATGAACACATCAATATGGTACATGGTCAAAGAAGCAAAACAAGTACTTTCTCCATCCCAATTTATGTGAGGTATTTCTTTTTTAGTATGTCCCAAAAAATGACAACTTTCTATATTTAGAAACAATATAACTTTAACCTTCCCAATTTACCCTCAATGATCACACAAATAAAAGGGTTTCTTTCTTTCTTAACAGCTTGTTTGGATAGTTGTTACATGTCGTTTCATAATGTATTGTATTTTATTATATTATTTGATGAATACAACATTTGGATCGATTGTATCGTTTCCCGTCATTTCATGATGTCACACACCAACAAAATAAAGAATAGACTTGCAATATTACTAAAAAAATAGGATACGAAGCAGAAATATTATATAAAAAGTAGAATAAATGATAAAATATGATTATCTAATAATAAGGAAGGACAAGATGAGAGTAAAAACCAAGGTAATGTCGCCACCACACCAAATCCATCATTGCACAAAGTGACACTTTTCATTGTTACGTAACGACGAGTTAACAATACGATACAAAAAAATTTAAGTAACGATCAAAAACAAATAATACGATAGGGTACAAAAGGTAACAACCACTCAAACAAGCTGTAAAACTCCATGCACAATTAAACATCATCAGATAAATTAAGAACGAGGCAGTAAATAGTAAAAGAAAAAACAATTTTGGGGGGAAAAGGAGTTACTCTACTTTGTAAACAATGGCATTGGGAGTGAGATAAAGTTTCCTGGATCGGATATCTTTGCGCAAAATATACCTCCGAAGGGGCAAGTAAAGCAACATAATTAGCCCTATTCCCCATGCTAATATTAGCAGCAATGAATACAATACCCATCGAGCTGTTTGATATTTTACGAAATTATCTTCAGCTTCTTCAAACGACGCCATATAAACAACTGCTTCTTCTTCTTCTTCGGATTCTTCGTCTGAAACATGCTCCACTAACAAACCCCTCTCTAACCGGTCTATTTCTCCAACTCTATCTTTCGATTCCATCTGATAATTAAACCAAATAGAGGAAAACAACGACAAATGAAACCAGAGCAAAGGGAAATTGATTCTTTGTTCTGATTTATTACTGATTATTGAAAATCTGAGAGAACCGAATTCGAATAGAGTTACCTTAAAGGGAGCTAACTGATGATCAATGGGACACAAGTTGGCAAGAGAACATTTGACGGTTTGGTTCCGGAAAATTTATGTGCTAACCAAGATTTATTTATTTTAAATTACAAAGTTTTTATTTCTATTTTGCTTTATGTGTCACTATTTTAATATTAATCAATTTACAATTTATATATAAAATAATAATATTATTAAATTTAAAATAATTTAATATTAAATGTTCTTTTTTTCTTATAGCTACATAAATCTCATGGTTAAAACTACAACAATAACATACCTAGTAAAATCTCAGTTTTGGAAGAATAGAGTGTACGACCTTACCCCTGCTCGAAAAGGGTAAAGCGACTGTTTTCAGGTCATGGTTAAAACTACATGTTTCAAAATTTATTTATTTAAATTTTGTGCTTAGTCAAATACTATTTGTGTAAAGTGATAAGGGTAGTATATATTTCTGAAAATTGGGTTCAATTAAACTATAACTATGCATATTTTTGGATTCTTGTTTTACACATTTGTTGGTTAGGTTGTGACGGTGCTATTCTTTAAACGTGAAATACATAAATGGCCTATTTAAGTTGTCCACAACGATCAAATGAACACCTCAACAGACCTATTTATCAAGTAGACACCTTAAGTTATTTTTCAGTGTATCTCTTAAACCATTCAAAGCGACATCGCAAAATGTGTGTACTACACTCGCGTTGCAGCAAGTGAAGCCTTTCCAAATTGTGTTTATTTCTTCTTTTTTTTTTAATTTAAGTGGAGCCCACTTTTCCTCACTCTTTCTTCCCCAAATTTTTTTTTCCGCTATTCACTCCACCTTAACCCACCATTCTCAATACCACAACTTTGCCATGATAGAGAATGTGCAAAATAGTAGAAGCTATTGAGCAAAGGCCAAAGAGACAGTCACAGAAGAAAATCATTTGTTGGTCTAGAGGCAGCAGCAAGGGCAGATGATGAAGAGTCATCTGCTGCTCTTTCTAAGCTCTTCCATGGTTTCCTTGCAATCGGTACATTTGGTACTGACCCACTTCTTGATGATCCGTCAACACCAACACTTTCCATCTCCGTGGAAAATACAGCCGAAAAGGACATTGAAGTGACAGAAACTGAATTGAAACAAGAACACCACTTATACTCGGCGACCACCTTTAATTTACCGGTCGGATCTCCATTTTCATCTCCTCCTTTTTTAACATTGTCACTCTTAGATAGCATATCTCTCCACCGAATAACCACCGGAATACTAATCTCTTCAAATCTTCTTATTGTGATGTGCTATGAAGAAGTAGAAGAAGAAGCTTGGGCTGAGAAAGAAAGAGGGGAAGGCAGACGGATTTGGTGGAAAGATGGCAGGTGGTGACGAAGAAGAAGGTGTTTGGAGGTGAGGAGGGGATCCGATTTGGTTTTTGGTTTTTTAATTAATATTGTGTTTTTCTTTACCTTTTTTATTAACTATAGACAATCTTCTTAAAAGAAATAAGAGGTGTAATCTTTTGATTTATTAATTTGCCACGTCATCTGCGAGTGTAACTCAACTATAAGATTTGTCGAGCATGAGGGTTGAAGAGATACACTGAAAAATAATTTGAGATGTCTACTTGATAAATAGCTCTATTAGGTATCCATTTAATCATTGTGGACAATTTAAAAAGGGCCATTTATGTATTCCACCTTCTTTAAAATAGGGGCCCTGAAAACAACGATTTATTCACTTCGCTCCTTTGTCTTAACTCACAAAATATAACATTAAAAAATAGAAATAACACCAGGTAGTCGCTTGCGATGAAAATGTTTAAAACATAACTAACTTTTAAAAATTATTAAAAACGTAATCACTTTTTAATAAGTGAATAAAATTTGAACAAATAATATTTAACACGGAGAACTTAGGCTCTACTAAGGTCAACTTCAAACCCAAGTTTAAACTGCATTCAATTTATGGGATTTCACTAAGTAAGTTATTGTTGCTATTGTTGTATAAAGTTAGGTTATTGAAATTTGAGCAGATGGTTAAAATTTTGTAAACTTCAGATATTCTTTAAATAGCGGTGCTAAAGCGGTGCACTTCCCCAGAAACATCAGCTCGATTTGCAACCGTACCATATGTTTGTGCCACCTTTTAACTTGTACCCTATTTTTTAAAAGTATTGTTTTGGTAGCCAGCTGATAAACAATCTGTAATAATATGATAATTATACCCCTAACAAAAGATACAAAATATGCATCACGCATTAATCGCTGTACCGTTCTCCTCCATCACTCAATCCCTCCTCGGATCTCCTCTCACATCTGCCATAAACATGATCTCTGTCATAACCAGAAAGTTGAACCAGATTCAACTTTCGAATTCAAAATTACAAAATACATTGTAAGTATTGCAAATCATCTTCAAAATTAAAAATAGTTTTTGAAATTGATTGATCTTCATGATATATGTGTCTGCAATTATTTTAGTAATTCATCATTTTTTTTAGTTTTAATTCTATCAACGCATATAGATTTTTTCACTTATGCTAATTTAATCACACTTGCATGAAGTTGTTTGACGAACGAAACATGAAGTTTTCACTTATAGATCTTCTAAAACTTTGCATGAAATATATAGAATAAAGTTGTTTCGCGTTGAATTCTAAAGTTTTAATCAAATAAAAGCTAAAATTTCATGCTACTGTAGCAGGAAGATTGTTCACGTTAAACCTAATTTAGCGTGAAATTTTTTCACGTTTGTGAAGATCCAAAAACTCATCACTTATTTTTTTAAATAAATTCAGTATTCCGAGACCTAAAAACCTCCTTTTTATCTCACCTTAATTTACGTGCACAGTCCAAGCACGTAGCCGGAAAGCCATTATATGAAAAACTGTGAAAAATGATGAATTTTGCCTTTAAAATGAATTTAAGTTGACTTCGGTCAACATTTTTAGCAAACGGAACCGTATCCATATTCTGACAATCCTGGGAGGTCCGTAAGAAAATAAGAGACTTGAGTGTATACCTGGAATCAGATTCCGAGGTCCCAAGCCCGAGAAATGATTTTTTAAAGAAAATTATTTTCTGAAAAATATATGAGTTTTTGAAAATGAATTGTGTTTGAAATTTGATGGTATCGTGACCGTATCTTAGTTTCGGAGCCCAATACAGGTCTTATATGTGATTTAAGTTGATTCTGTAAACTTTGGTAAGAAACAGACTTGAAATGACATGAATCGGACCTTATATGAGAAAAATTAGAAAAATTTGATGTTCTTACGTGATTTCATGATTTTGATGCGGAATTCATAGTTGTTGATGTTATGTTGGTGATTTAAATGCACGATAAAATACGAATGATATTTTTAGGTTGGTGTGCATGTTTGGTTTGGAGTTCCGAAGACTCGGGTGAATTTTGGATAGGCCACGGGATGAATTTTGGACCTAGGATGTTGCAAATTTTTAACTGGTATATTGCAGGCCTGCAGGCTTCGTATTTGCGAAGCTTGACTCACAAATGCGAGCTCGCAAATGTGAAGGCTGTGTCTCAAATGTGAATGAGCCCAGGCCAGCAATTCCTCGCAAATGCGAGGTGCCCATCGCAAATGCGATGCCTCCAGTTGTTGACTTAGTCGCAAATGCGACTCCTGTATCGCAAATGCGAAGAAGACTGAAAAATTGACTTGCAAATGCGATATTTTGTTCGCAAATGCAAAAGTCTTAGAATTCTGAAGTGTTCGCAATTGCGAACCCTTGTTGCAATTGCAATATCAGAGACCTGTAAATTCACAATTAGACGCATTTTCAGCCATTTTTCATATCTTCTCAAAACCAAAACACTCTTGGGCAATTTGTCAAAGGCAACTTCTCTTCCTAATCGATTGTAAGTCATTTCTAACTTATTTTTTTAATCTTTAACATCTTTTCACATGATTTCAACTCAAAATCAATAATTTTCATGGGAAAAATTGGGTGTTTTGGGTATAACCTAGGTTTTTTAAATTTTGAGGATTTGGACCTCGATTTGAGGTCCGATTTCAAAATAAATTATATATTTGAGTTCGTGAGCGAATGAGTAATCAGGTTTTGGTTCGAACCTCGAGTTTTGACTATGTGGGCGCGGGGTCGATTTTTGAATTTTGGGAAAAACTTTAGAAAATTTATTTCCATGCATTAGAATTGATGCATTTGGCATTTATTAATATAATTAAGTAACTTGTGGCTATATACGAGTGAACTGGCGGTGGAATCAATAGGTAACGCGATAGTTGAGGCTTGAATTGTGTTCAAGGTATCGAGGTAAGTATTTGGTCTAACCTTAGCTTGAAGAATTAGGAGTTGTGTCCTATTTGTCATGTTTTATTTGTTGAGTAAGACGTATAAGCATGGTGACAAGTATCTATACGTTGGTGTCAAGCATGCCCGTGAGTCTTATGTTACGATTAATGTGACTCCGTTTCTATTGTTCATGTTTAATATGGTGGTTGCTATTATTGAGCAAAGTTTGTGGAAAGAAAATTGGCAATTGAACCTTATAGATCATGGCTCAAATTGTGAAGTGAATGTGAAAAATGAGAAGAGGAATATGGTATTGATCCCTTGCCGGGATTTTATTATGATTCATTTATTCCTTGCCCTTATTGCTTGTGTTTGTTGTTTGGGTGAGGAAGAGTATAAGGCACGAAGGGTGATGTTGTGTATTGTTTTGGTGAGAAAGTGCTAAAGCACGAAGGGTGATGCCGTATATTATTTTGTGAGGAAGAGTGTAAAGCACGAAGGGTGATGCCGTGCCGCACGATGTACCATTCCGTGTCGATTATATTAATTTTTATGGTGAAGACAAGAGTAAAAGCACGAAGGGTGATGTCATGCACTTGTTTGATTCTGATTCTTGTTGGTAATTGAATTGTGGTGTTCCATATATTTAACTGCTATCCTTCTGTTGCCATTTGGTATTTCCCCGCAGCATGTTTCCCTCCTCCCATCCTTTATTTTATATTTCCACTTCTATTTTCCGTTGTACATTATTTATCTGCACAGGTTTATTTGGTAGTCTAGTCCTAGCCTCGTTACTACCTCGGTGAGGTTAGGCTAGGCACTTACCAGCACATGGGGTCGATTGTGCTGATACTACACTCTGCACTCTTCTGTGCAGATCCCAGTGCTGTAGATTTAGGACCGCAATGAGATTTCTGCTCCTTGTTCATCAAACGATTCGAGGTAGTGCTGCAAGCATCCGCAGGCCTTGGCGTCTCCCTCTATCTATTTTCTTGTTTCTTTTATGTAATCCTAGAGGCAGTATTTTATTATTTCTTTCAGACCTTTATTTGTAGTACTCTTAGACAGTCTGTGAAGTTGTGATACCAATCTTGGGTAGATTTGTTATGGAATGGTATTATCAGGATTATTAATACTTGAAATTGAATTTTCTGCTTGTTAAATTTTGTTGATTATTAATTATTGTCCTATAACGGTTAACGAATTTGAAAATGGAAACAAGGAAATAATTCAATTGATTGGCTTGCCTAGCTTTCACTAGTATGCGCTATCACGACTCTCGGGGGTGGAAAATTCGGATCGTGACAAGTTGGTATCAGAGCTCTAAGTTACATAGGTCTCATAATTCACAAACAAGCTTAGTAGAGTCTGAGGGATCAGTACAGAGACGTATGTATTTATCCCCCAGAGGCTACAGAATTAGGAAAAACTTCACATCTATTCTTTCCTATCGTGCGGTTTGGTTTCTCAATGCTAATTGAATTTCTACTCTGTTCTTTCATAGATGTCGAGAATATGCGCTTCCTCATCCACTGATCAGCAGCCCGAGCCCCCAGCAGCAGCTCCCACGAGGGGCAGAGGGCGAGGTAGGGGCAGAGCTCAGCCTGGAGCAGCGGCACCAGTGGCAAAGCCTCAGGTTGAGTTTGACGAGGAGGTTCCGGCCCAGACAGCTCCGGTGGGCCCAGCTTAGGTCCCAGAGGGGTTCATTGCTACCCTAGTACTTCAGGATACTTTGGTCCGTCTAGTGGGCCTCATGGAGAGTGTCACCCAGGCAGGCTTGCTTCCTGTAGCACCAGCCATCTCTGAGGCTGGATGAGGGCCCCTGACTCTTGTTACTAGCACTCTGGAGCAGGTGGCCCCCCAGTTTTAGACTCCAGCAGCTTAGCCAGTTGGAGAAGTTAAATCGGGTGTGGTAGCCCAGACCGGTGACGGAGCAGCTATGATTGTCGTTGCCTTGTAGAGATTGGATAAGTTTACCAAGCTCTTCACTTCCACTTTCAGCGGTGCATCTTTTGAGGATCCCCAGGATTATCTAGACAACTTTCACGAGGTTCTTAGGAACATGGGGATAGTGGAGACCAATAGGTTCGATTTTGCTACTTTTTGCTTATCTGGATCCGCCAAGACTTGGTGGAGAGATTACTGTGTGGCTAGACCAGCTAGATTACCAGCTTTGACTTGGGAGTAGTTTACTCAGCTATTCTTGGAGAAGTTTCTTCCCGTTACTCATAGAGAGATCTATCAGAGTCAGTTTGAGCGTTTCCAATAGGGTTCCATGACTGTTACTTAGTACGAGACCAGGTTTATTGAGTTGGCCCGTCATGCTCTACTTATAATTCCTAATGAGAGAGAGAGAGAGAGAGAGAGAGAGAGAGAGAGAGAGAGAGAGAGAGAGAGAGAGAGAGAGAGAGAGGGGGAGGTTCATTGAGGGACTTATCCAGCCTATTCGTCTCCAGATGGCTAAGGAGGCGGGGAGTGGGATTTCTTTCCAGGATGCGGCCAATGTGACCAGGAGGGTTGAGATGGTTTTATCACAAGAAGATGGTCAGGGGTCTGACAAGAGGCTTCGTCATTCAGGCAGGTCCAGTGGCACCTCGTCTGGAGTAAGGGATTCGTATGGTAGAGGCCATTCTCCCAAGCCTTTTCAGCCGGCACTTCAGGTTTCTCACGGTGCTTCAGGTGGCCGTGGTTCTCATATGCAGTATTCTGATCAGCAGTCCTACAGTGCACTACCAGCTCCTATCGGTGCACCGCCGCTCCAGCATTTTTGGGGTGGCCACTCAGGTCGCCAGGGTTAGTAGTCTCAGTAGCCGAGGACTTATTATACTTGTGGTGATATGGGTCACATTGCTAGATTTTGTCCTCGAGCATCGAGCAACTCTCAGCATCCGGGCTCCCGTGCTATAATTCAGGCATCGAGTGTTCCACAACCCGTCCAGCCAGCCAGAGGTGGAGGTAGAGGTGCTAGAGCTAGAGGTAGAGGTGCTAGAGGTGGAGCTCAGGCCGCTAGAGGTGGAAGCCATCCAGCATCTGGCCGTCCCAGAGATATATTCCAGGGTGGTGGGGCTCAGCCCTGATTTTATGCTCTTCCAAGTTCCAGCCAAGCTGGAGGTTGAGGCTTTCGATGCAGTTATCACAGGTACGGTTCTGGTTTGTAGTAGGGATGCTTCAATGTTATTTGATTCAGGGTCTACATACTCTTATGTGTCATCTTATTTTGCACCGTATCTGGTCATGCCCGGTGATTCTCTTAGTGCTCCTATTTATGTGTCCACCCCGATGGGTGATTCTATTGTGGTAGATCGTGTTCATCGTTCTTGCGTGGTTTTGATTGGGGGTCTTGAGTTCGAGTAGACTTATTACTGTTGGACATGGTTGATTTTGATATCATACCGGAGATGGATTGGTTATCACCTTACCATGCGAAGACGGTGACCTTAGCCTTACCGAGTCTACTTCTTTTAGAGTGGAGAGGGACTCCTGGTCATTCTACCCATAGCATTATCTCATATATGAAGGCTCGGTGAATGGTTGAGAAGGGGTGTTTGGACTATTTGGCATATGTTTGCGATTCTAGTGCCGAGGTTCCTTCTATTGATTCTGTTCCCATTGTTCGTGAGTTTCCTGAGGTATTTCTTTCAGACCTTCCGGATATGCCACCCAATAGGGATATTGATTTTTGCATCGATCTGGCTCCGGATACTCAGCCCACTTCTATTTCGCCATATCGTATGGCCTTGCTTGAGTTGAAAGAGTTGAAGAAGCAGTTGCAAGACTTGATTGTAAGGGCTTCATTTGGCCCAGTGTCTCTGTCACACCTCCTTTTTACGAGTTTTAATACTCCCCGTGAAGGGCGTAAAGGAGTTTTTTCCAATTAAAGGACAGTCGGAACGGGATTTATTATTATTTATTCAGAGTCTCCACTTGGGAGATTAATGGTGTCCCAAGTCACCGGTTGAATCCCGAACCGAGGAAAATATGACTCTGTTAACAGTCCGCGAACCAAAAATCCGGATAAGGAATTCTGTTAACCCGGGAGAAGGTGTTAGGCATTCCCAGATTCTGTGGTTCTAGCACGGTCGCTCAACTGTTGTATTTGATTTTATCTGATTTTAATACATGTTCTATTTTTATGTGCCTTTTATTAATAATCCGCTTTTATCATATTTATTTTTTACAAGAATTGCAACGTCGTGAAAATGTATCTCGAACCACGCCGTACCAGTACGCCCGTGACTTTTAATACATTTCGACTTCGTTGAGATTTGGATTTGGGTCACATAAATGTGCACCCGTATTTAGGAAAGTAATATTATTATCAATCACGCCTAAAGCAACTTCGCGTTCGTTAACTTTGGGAAGACCGTAAAATTTGCTAAACGGTCTTCCTAATTCTAAGTACTTTTGAATCAACCATTTATTGAGGGCCCCGCAATTTTGTTATAATTTGGCAAGGCTCATCTCATTTTTATTTTTTTGAAAATCCATCTTAAAGTAAACTATATTCTTTATTTATTTTATTTGGTTCCTATAAGAATAAATCCTAATTTTATTTATGAGATCAAACATTAGTTTTTTTTTATATCATAGCTTTTGGGCTCAAGGATAAGCCCAATGAGAAATAATTGCATTTTTAATCTGCATAACATACATATTTGCCACAGGCGAAAATCCTTCGAAGCCAGGCCCAAAATTAGATCTCGTCCATCTATTACAAATAACCAACTACCGGCTTTTAAATTGGCCTAAATTGGCGCAAGTTTGCAACCTATGGCCCATAATTAATTAAGAAAAAAGCTAATGAATTTTTTTACTTTAACAAATCTGAAACTAATTAAAATCTTATTATTTATAACTATTGAAATTATTTGAATTTATTTTTAAACCCTTGTTTTAAATGCTTTTCAACTCTGTCTATGTGTCCGTTTTGATTCAATTACCAAGCCTGAATTAAACTAAACGATACTTGTCTGAAATTAACAAATAACAACAGTAAGGAACTTAAAACTAATTAACTGTGGATTAAAATTTAAAATTTATCAATCCTACTAAAACAAATCTAAATTAGGTACTAGTCAATATCAAAACTAATTTCCTAACAGTATTTCATAATTCAACTTCAAACACTGCATTTTTATTGTTTTATACTAAAAAAAACTACTGATCTTTTATAGAGATCAAAACTAAACAGATCAGTACAAATAGCACGGTCCAGTCCAATTATACATCTGAATCAAACTAAAATTACAAATCAGATTTACAATTCGATATTATTATATATGATTTAATTCGATCAAATCTAACAGCTCAAATACAGTGTAACACGAACAAATTGAAGATGAATACAGCTTCAATACATTTCAATTGAGGACTACACCAAGGAGAATTCAAATGTGTACCTGGATTTGAAGTAAAAAAATATCTATTAGAAGAAAGGTCAGCAGTGATTAACAACAACAGCAGCAGAAGACAGAACAACAAATCCAAACACAGCTTCAATAACCAGAATTTAACCACAGTGAATGATAGAAATCAGCAGAACAGAACTCGACTAATTCAATGCAAATTCTTCAATATTTCGATCACCAGAACCAAAGACAAATCAACAAAACAGCCTTCAAATTGAACTTAGATCAATGAAACAATGGATTTTTGTATATTTTTCTACTAAGTCTAATGTTTTTGAGTTTTGGAAATGGTTAATTTCGAGAATGTGGATCTAGAATGACAGAATTATTTCAGGGATATTTTCAGATTGCCAAACTTGTAAAATTAGGCATATTGATGCCTATTTATAGATTTAAATTTGGAGGGAAGTTCATATTTCAGAATTTATGATTTAGTCCCTTTTTATTTCAGTTTTAACCCTTATTCTTTACTTGTAATTCAGTTAACTACCCTTTATTTGTTAAGAATTATGCTAATCACCCCATCTAGAACCTTCTAACCTTACAATTCCCTATTTGCCCTCACTTCACTTAGAAAGTTACCCCATTACTATTTTTCTCTACCCAGAATGCCCCTACTTCTTTTGGTTTATTACCATTATTCCATTTTATGTACCCAAACTACCCTTGAAATTTATTTGATTTTACTAATTG
>MU706779.1:754-39400 GCA_026770625.1 Nicotiana glauca
ATTTTTTATTCACATGCTATACTAATCTAAATCTAACAATATATCTCAATATCCTAAGGCAGCAAATGCTTCAAATAGAATAAGAATCAGATGCTAATAACGTCTGAATTTTCTGAAGGTTCAAACCAGTCCAAGTTTATATAGTTCAATTATATATCAGACTAATCCTAATGAATACAAGTTTCATTTTTAACTAAACTCTACATAGATCAGATCAATGTAAAAAAAAATAGAGTAAACTGAAACAGGAGATAAGCATTTTTATTTCATCTCTTCAACTTGACACTACATCAGTAGTTAATAGAAGTGTACCTGGATTTGAAAAGCAAAAACCTATTAGAATAGGAATCGATCAATGATAAACAGCAACAACAACAGAAAGCAACTCAGCAAATCCAAACACAGCTTCTAATAATCAGTTTTAACCACAGCAGTGATAGATCAACAGAAAACCAAGCACTTGACTAACACAATGCAATTTCAACAACACTTGACAATCAGAACCAAACAGCCTTCAAATTGATTTGAGAACTAATGAAACAGTGGAATTTTTGAACTTTTCTATTGTTTTTGGTATTTTTTGAATTTTGGAAATGGTGAATTTTCGAAAGTAAAGATCTAGAATTGCAGAAATGTTTCAGGGAGATTTCAGATTGCCAAAACTAAAAACAACCAGGCCTATGGATGCCTATTTATAGATTTAAAAAGAGAGGGAAATTCAAACTTTGTTAATTACAAAGTAGTCCCTTTTTTATTTCAATTTTGTCCTTATTTTTTGTTAGTTATTCAATTACTACCCTTTATTTACGAAGAATTACACCTGTTACACCATCTAGACCATTCTATCTTGGTATATTTCCTATCTTGCCCTCACTTCTATTGAAGTTCTACCCTATTGCCACTTTTCTCTACCCAAATTACCCCTACCTCCTTAGTATTATTACGCTTAACCCTTTTATTGTCCCCAAATTACCCCTGAATATTACTTAAATTCACCAACTGACCCTACTGCCTTTACCCCTTTTTTCCTTGTACTACCGGATTAAAATTTCAATTAACAGCTTACTTATTAAAGTTAATTAACAAGTCTAATCTAACAAATAACCAAACTAATTATTATCAATTCAATTCTTAAAACTAACAAATAACAAATTTAATAAACAAAATTATTTCTAACAAAGTATTAGAATCAAAAAAAAAAATTAAGAACTAACAGTTAATAGAGTCGAAAATTCATAAACCAACAGAAAATATACTTATACTAATTTTATTAACCCTAATTTACTAATCATTACCATTGATTATCAATATCAATCTCAAAAACAATTAACACAAAAATCAAACAGATAAAAAATAATATTGAAAAATTATCAGAATCTAATCATTTAATCCTAAGAATAATGCAGAAACAAATACACGAAGAAACAAAAATAAAAGAAGCAAAAGAAACAAAAAAGGAAAGAAAGACTTAGCTTTATTTTCAGATTTTCTACTTTTCTTTTTCTTCTTTCTTTTTTTTTCTTTTTTTTTTTTTTAGTTGAAAGCTTTTTCAGAACTTCAGGGGCCTTGGATATCATATTCTTGGATTTTGGTCACCGGCAGACCTTTGAATCTTGGTTTGAGCTTTTCAATGGCTTTTAAGGCTTGAGAGTTTCAGAAAGGGGCTAAAGATGTCAAGGGGGATCTCTGGTGTGATTTTGGGCCGGTTTAGATAAGGTGACGTTCGCCGGAGCTAGGTTTCTGGCGAAACATTTTTGAATATTTGAGCAGATATGGGGTGATTTGAAGGAAACAGAGTCAAGGGGTGGACTCAGGGTTGAGAGACGGTTCATTGGTGTTATTTGGGTGGTGATTGGTAGAGGCGGCGTCTCCTACCGGTAGGGTTCCGGCGGGGACTAGAGAGGATTTGGGGCGGCTAGGGTTCGACGGGGAAGAAGAAGGAAATGAAATGAATTAGGGGTATGTATAATTGATATATTAAAAGAGCTTTGATGAACCATGGCCTTTTGATTAGATGAATCAATGGCTCAGATCCTTTGAGACTTAAAACGACGTCGTTTGCCTTTAATGAAGATTCAACCTCATCCGTTGGATCAATCAAATGAACGGCCCAGATTGAAGCTTCCAAACGCCGTCGTTTATTTTAATGAAGAGATCAGTCTCTGGCCGTTAGATCAGTTCTCTTGAACGGCCAGGATTAGATTTAAACAAAACTGGGTCGTTTGATCCTAAGGCTTGGCAGACCGGGCAACATTTTGGGCCTGGACATTTTTTGTTTTTGGGCTATTAATTATTCCGATTTTTAGCCCAAATATTATTGCTTTGTATTTTTGTATTTATTTTCTGATTTTATTAAATTGTTAAACTAATTAATTTCTAAAATTTATTTAATATCTATTTTATAATAATTTTCAATTAAAACACTAAAAATGCTATTTTTGATTTTTCTTTAATTTGTTTAAAAATAAATTAATACTAAAAATTGTAAAATTAAAATCCTAATGCATATGCATATTTTTGTATTTTTTAATATGAATTATTATGCAACTAATTAACACAAAAATGCCACAAATATCAACAAAAATAAAAAAAATCATTTTGTTTGGATTTTTAGGAATAATTTGCTTAAGGCAAAAATCACGTGCTCACAGTACTCTCTCTCTTCTAGTTTATGTGAACCTATTTCCTTTTTGGTATATTACAAAAAGGATGACTCCTTTCTAAATTTGGAAACAATTTAGCTTAAACTTATAATTTTGCCCTTAATGAGAAGCTTTTATAACCACGCATATACTCTGGGGCCCTTTTTAAGTTGTTTAGGACCATAAATTCCAAAAGTCTTCTTTGTTTTCTTAAACTATGTGCCCAGTCAAACAGGTTCACATAAATTGGAACGACGGGAGTATTACTTTAGCCTTTCATAGGTCTTGAGGGATATTTATGACAAAAATCCTTTAATAATTCAATCCTTCGTCTATGACCTGGGCTCAATTCTTTCTTTTAATTTATACTAGAATCATCTACGGTTGTATATGCCGCAGGTATAAAACTCCAAACTCTTAAGTGCGTTCATAATATCACCAACTCGAGATCATTGATCGAATAATTCCTTTCATTCCTTCTTAGATTTCTTTAACATAAGCCATTATTTTGCCAGGTCTTTTTGCCGCCTTGTTGTATGCATACTTAACTTATCTTAGTTTCCACGCATACCAAAGTTTTTGTGCAACTCATATGATCTCTAATATTACTTTTAATTTTATTGCCCGTTCATTAGCCGCAGTAGGTACTATTTTCCTTTGGAGTGCTTACAATGTTGTTGTGAGACTCTTGTTACATGACCATTTCCTCTTTAGGTTGTTGTGCTTAGGTTGAAACCTTCTTCCTTATTTCCTCAGCTAGTCTTTCGTTGTATTATTTAGGGAGAACCCTTGACTCTTGTAAAGTTGTGAGCTTATTATGGACTTTTTCATGTCCTTCCTTAACTATAAATATTTTTTGTTGCTTACCTCCATGCCCTTGTACTTCTAGGGTTGCTTTTGAACTGATTTGTTGAATGTCTCCCTAGTGGCACTCTCTTTTATTCCCGTAAAATTCATACGATATCTTTAACTACCTTGACTTCTATCTGAATATATCTGAAGTATTACAATGACATTACTGCGAGGCTGAATTTATGCTTATCTTGCACAATCTGCTGATTCGTCTGTAACCTCATGTCTAGCCATAATTAGTCTCTTCCTGAATCAACTGCTAACTAGTCGTTGGACCATTCTCATATCAATATTTCACGTAATCTTTCTTGGGTTATTTCCTTTGTCTTAACTTACCTCTCTATCACACCCCAACCTCTAGAGGCGCGACCAGTGCTCAACTGATTGAACACGCCGAGCAAGCCTATTAGACACTTTCTACCCAACTCACTTACAATCAAGAGAAGAGGTACGTTCATTAATTAGATAATAGGAGGTCATATATATATAGCCATTTGATTAGTAACATCATTGTTAAGTTTCCAAAAGACATACACCTTACGATCTAGTGGAACATGAGTCCAAAACACAATTTATAATCTGTTGACCTTTCCAATACACCTTATGATCTAGTGGAACATGAGTCCAAAACACAAATATATAATTTGTACAACCCACACAATGTCTACGTAGCCTCTAAGTAAATACAAAAGAAAGTGCTATGAAAGTTCCGGCAATAAGGCCCCCGGCTATACCTCAAAATGTGGTAATCATATAAGCAAAACATATATTACATGGCTCGGGGAAGAACTGGGGCTTGCCAAGACTGATGGGAAGGTGAAGGCAAAGCACCACCAGCTACAGTCAAAACTGTCAGCTATGGAACCACCTACATCCACTAAAAGATATAGCGCCCCCGGCAAAAGGGATGTTAGTACTGCCGAATAGTACTAGTATGTAAAGCTAAACAATAATCTTAATAGAATGAACAATAAAACATAGGGAAAACAGTTATGGTATACAATAATAGCTTCAAACAAATATAAAAGAATCATCAAGTAAGAATCACAAGGTTTCTGGTTAAATTTCCATCTCATTAGGTTTCCTATCTCAGTGGCATGTTCCGCAGTCCACAATACCACCGTGTTCTGACACAGAGTCCGATCTCGACCCGATCAGCTAGGTCATCTCCCTTGAGACATCCACCATATTCACAATTCCTATCAATCAATCCAGTATAATTTTCACCATGTGTGCGACATGGTATTTGATCACGGCCCGATCGGCTAGGCCATCTCACTTGAAACATCATCTTTTCAATCGTTCATCTTAGTTCACATTTCTTTCCCATCTTTCATATCATGGAACGAGTAGCCTCATTTATTAATTCATTCTTGGAACTTGGTGTCGCGCCCCCCTTTTTCTCTCCGCTAAGAGGAGTCCGGGTTTCGACATTCATGGAGGTGTAATGGCTCATTTCCTTTTGGGAATTGGGTATTGCATTTCTTGAAGAGTTGCCACCTAATGATTTTTAAGGTGCTTTAGGGCACCTACAACATTTATCTACAACTATGTTTGATAATCAGAGATAGGGTAAGGGCTTGAAATTATCCTACCAGACAGTTTTTGTGAATGTAATAGGGTTAGGCACCCCTCAGGATCCACTAGTGTGGTTCCCAACCAGAAAATTTTTGTGAATTTGTGCAATTAGCAAGTAGATAAGTAAGGCTCACATACCAAGGGTTTTAGGTTAAAATACACAAGCGTTTGAAAAATGATTAATAAAAAGAAGGTTTTGAAAACAATTATAATCTAAGCATACTTATGAATGTAAAGGGGTCCTAGGTTTGTTTGTAATAGGGATTACATCAATGGAATACCCGCTATAACACTCCTTAAAAGAGGGGATACATGTGGTATTAGCGCACAGGTCATCATATCCATATCTACCATTTCCCGCCCCGTGAAGGTAATTAAAGCAAGGGTTGGTCTCGACTCTTATTGCATGTTGTTACCCATCCCTTCCTATCAGTCCCGGAGGAAATTAGGACTCCTATTCATATAAGATGGAAGTTCTAGGCAGACCCTCAGGTTCAAAGGCAAAAATACTAAAGCGACAGACAAAAACATATAATATTGCATTTAGAGGGGGGAAGCATATAAGCAAGTAGAAGGTTCATGTATACCTCCGTAGATAATGCACATAGACATCATGACTTATATACAACTAAGGTCTGAATTTAAAATCTTAAAGCAAGGTGTTTGAGTGATAACATCAGAACCAGATTTATCACATAACTCAGAAAAGAAGTCCGAATCAGGTTTTGCCTACTGATTTTAATAGTTGATAATGAAACAAAGGCAGTTCCAGTTTTATTAAAGTAAATTACCTAAGGCTTGCCAAGGCGTAAGCGATATGCAGTAGTTATCCCAATTTATTAAGAACGGTTTGGAGATTATTCCTTACCTAAAACATCATGTTCTAGTTGCTGAGATGGTTACCAATTTTACTCAGAAGCATCACAATGTGGAAATTATTACTTTACTACCTTTTCATTAATCTGTAATCAACTAGGCGTTTTAAACGAAATGCAAATAGGAACTTAGGACATGATATCTAATATGCACATGCAAATGGCAGAGTCCTTAAGGCATGATTTCTAAGTGTACATAATAGTTGCAGGATTTCTGAAATATAAGCTTCTTATACCATTGTTGTTATTGTCCTAGGAGCAGGATTTCTAAGTGATAGACATAAAGCATGGACTAGTGAATGAAGTGCTGAAACAAGAAACAAAGGTCCTAAGATCATGATTTCTAATGCATAATGAATCCTAAATATGGTTTCTATTGCACAATTAGGAATATAAACCTAATAACATTCTTTCTACCCTTTAACAACTATAGCATGCGTATTTTCCCATCCCTTTTAACTAGCGACCCCAATACTTATTTACGAATTATTACAGGCCATGTGATTAAATTACATAAGCAGAAATATATAAAAAATAAGACGTTACAACTATAAGAAGCCTAATTCGGACTTCCTCTATGAGTTATGTAATAAACCACCTATGCCAATAGTGTTCCATAGCTTTCCCTCATACCTAGGTGTGTCAGAGTTCCCTAAGGACCTCAAGGGATCTCGGGCAGTGCTCACACCTAAATTGCATAACCAAGAGTAGGTGCAGTGTGGAAGGGCCAGCCTTTATGTGTCCAAGTTCAGAGGGAGCTCAAGGGTCCCAACGCAAGGCTCACACAAGAGGGGCAGAACCTAATGATCTAAGAGTGCATGTGAGAGTGCTTGAAATAGTTTTAAGAATAGCATGTTTGAAAAAAGTTTGTAGAACAGCAGATGAGTTTTGAAAGGGAGCAAGGGATAGGAGCAACAAAACCATAGAACAAGTTCAGAGAAGAGTATATGCTTCAGCAATTACAAACAGGGGAGTAGGGGTTGGGGACATAGAGGACCCAAAACAGAAACACATAATTAGTCATGAATCAAGAACATTAGAAGACATGCTAGTTGAGGAACATAAGCAGGAACAAGTAAACATACTAATTACATTTGAACAAAGAGGGAAGAATTTTAAGCATGCTGAGTAGTAAAATAAAAGCGCAACAGCATGAGCCATTAAGTCAGTGCAGAAAGAGACAATGATTGACAAAAAGGGAACACATAGGTTTGAGTTTCAGAATTTAAACTAGGGACATACTAGTTGAGGAAGCAAAGTGTAGGAAAAGAAAAGTAAAGTAATCAGAATTCCATAGTCTATCCTTGGTAGAGAAAGAAAGAGAGTTTGAATGTGTAAGTGTGTGTTTTTGAACTTAGTTGTTCGTGTATTTAGAGAAGAGAGGATAGGATATTTATAGCTTTGAAAACGAGTAGAAAATAAGGTAACAAGTAAAGATTTAACACAAATATGGAAATAATCATCATCAGAATCACTTAATACAAGTACTTCCCCTAAATCAAGGAGCTACTGCTCAAATGGATACTAACAGGGTAATAAGGAAAGAAAATCAATTTGAGAGAGATTGATTTTTACCATATAAGGGGCAGTAAAAATATAGGGCATATAATTGAGTCTAAGTACATAATATACTTAATTTGGGGAAAGGATTTAGCAGGGGTGAAACATCACAGCAAATGAAGGAATGGGAATCAATCAACTTAATCAAACGAGTAAAATTAGGGGTTTATAAGAAAACCTTTGCAATCAATCGTAACTTGAGGAAATAAATATCAACCAAGAAGGAATCATGATTCTGTAATTCAACATATAAATAGAAAAGAATGAAGATGCGTATCAGACATATAGGGTCAAACATATTGACAAAAAGGAGCAAACTAGATGAACATAAACGTATAGAAGTGACATGAATAGGCTAAGGACTACTCAAAGCATGGAAATCAACAAGGTCAAGCAGTCATGGCTCACACGTAGAACAAAAATGAAGAAACCAGTCTAACATATAGCAACAGGTAAAGGAGATCAGACCAACACACGAAAATAAGGAGCAAACTAGATGAACATAAACGTATAGAAGTGACATGAATAGGCTAAGGACTACTCAAAGCATGGAAATCAACAAGGTCAAGCAGTCATGGCTCATACATAGAACAAAAATGAAGAAACCAGTCTAACATATAGCAACAGGTAAAGGAGATCAGATCAACACACGAAAATAAGTAAAGGAAGTCTTTAACAACTCACAGTAACAAGTGAGAAAAGTTTTAGGAAATTAGGTTTTTTAACAAAAACGGTAAGAACTCAGACTCATTCAAGACAAACAAAGGAAAGGATTTAACGATGAAGAACTCAATCGAAACAGGCATACATACAAAAAGACAGTTTCAGAACCCCAGATAAAACAAAAGATACTTAGGGTTTTAACACGATGAACCAGGTAGAAGAAAAACATAAACAAATCGTTTAAACATAGTAAAATCATAAACAACACTGAAAATCGGAGAAGAGATCTTTTAAAATAGGTTAAGAAAACCCTAATCTTCGAAGACGAAGAGTCATTTTTGAAAAAAACAATGGAGGAACCTTTGAGAAAAACACCAAGTGATTCATAACATACATAAATTTAAGACAGGTCTGTAATAAAAGTTGGAAAGTCTTAAAAGTTAGGGTTTTGGAGACCTGGAAGAGTGAGAAAACTTTGAAAAGTTACCGATCTTGCCGGAAAAGTCATGGATCTGACTCGAACAGCCATGGATGGCCGGAAAGAGTCCCCGGATAGAAGTTGAGCAAAGACTGGACTAGATATCTTTGAGATCTTTCCATGAAATCACGAAAACAGGCAATCAGGAGATATAGGAGACCGGTACACGTCTCAAACAGCCATGGGAGTCCATAGATTGAGTGAGAATCGGAGGGGATTAGGCTTGGTTTGGGTGGCGGCGGTTAGGGTTTGATTGAGGTTGTAGAGGGAATTGGAGAGGAAGGGGAATCAAGGGCGGCGGGTTGGTGGAAATGAATTAGGTTAAGGGGGTCATTTGGGTTCATTTTAGGCAGGCGGATTGGTAGCCGTTGATCTGAATGAAATGGCCCATAGTAAATGGGGTAGATGGGGATCCGGGTTTGGGTAGGGTTTAAAAGGGTTAATGTCGGATTTGAATTGGAATTGAGCAAGAGAATTGGGATTCGATTTGGGCTAGATTTGAAAGCCAATTTTGGCTACAAGATAAATAGGCACTTTTTCCCTTTTAATTTATAAAAAATAGTAAATAATTTTTGAAAATTAATTTAAAAGGCTAAAATGGTTTATAATACATAATTAATAATATAAAAATACAGGATCCATTTTTATGAATATAAAACCTAATTAAACCTCAAAAGAGCTAATATTGCAATTAAGTGCAATTTAGCTTTAAAAAATACTAAATAAAATTGTAAAAATATGTAAAAATTAACTTAGCCATATTTTGGCATAAATATAAAAATTCAATAGATGAATTATCACAATAATAATTTTGGAAATAATTATTAGGATTTTATGGATAAAAAGGAGGAAATAAATCAATTAAAAAACTTTTAAAATGTGGGAAAAATAATAATATCCTTGGATATGCTTATGTATGCATATATATGCTATTTTGAAGATATTTTTGTATATTAAAAATATATAGGGAAAAATTGGATATCAACACTTGGTAGTATCACACCATTCAAGTTTTGCTTTTTCACATAATCAATAACATTATCATCGGCAACAATATGGCTAATCATGCAAGGCGTTTTCATACATA
Organism: Nicotiana glauca; assembly: GCA_026770625.1. Classification (NCBI taxonomy): domain Eukaryota; kingdom Viridiplantae; phylum Streptophyta; class Magnoliopsida; order Solanales; family Solanaceae; genus Nicotiana; species Nicotiana glauca. Next base: position 10,490 of record MU706779.1, read on the forward strand.
AGCAAAAAAACTTGGAGATTCTAAGCACATAGAGGCTTTTCATACAAATTGGCACAACAATATTTATTCAATTTCTTTGACATGAATTCTTAACCTTTCTCAAAACATATTCCACATTTTTAAACATATTCACAAAGGAAACTTTGACATGATAAGCATTTAGTATAAATATTGAACACATATCATTCCACACGAAACATTTGGGATAGTCAATTCTAGTATGGTGAATTCGGGAACTTACACCGATTACACGAACAATTGGGGATTTCGATTCCAAGAAGAAAGAGGTTTAGCCATACATATCTTAATTGAGCTTTGCTTAATTCCTACAAATATTCCGAAATGTTCGCACTATTTTAGCAATGTAGCACAATTGAACCCACAATTAGGAAAATAATCACAATCTTAGCTCACTTGAGCATTTTACCAAGCATTGTGTGTTCATTAGGGTTTTATGGTCCTTCTATTCAAGATTACATAAACGCGTTCCCAATGCCTCTCTATCATTGGTTTATGGTTCTCCCATATCTTCTAAGAACACATGCATGCAATGCAATTACCCTCATCCCCATGAATTTTCTCACTAATGCCCCATTATTGATATGTTTGGAATTAAATGTTCGGGTGATGAAGTCTTACCTCTTGGGATAAAGATTTAGGTGCCTCACTTGAATATCTTCAAAGATTAAACAATAATTTGTGAAGCAATTTTGATGAAGGACACTTCCTCTCTCTTAGACCCTCTTTCTCACTCTAAAAGTATAAGGAAATAGGTTCAAAATGAGCTATTGCATAAGTTATAATGACATGGGTTCACTACAAAAATAAATTTAGCTACAAACTTTGTCGCTAAATCGCCCGTAGCTAGCAGAATTTCTTGATAACTTGTCGCTAATCCGTCAAATGAGATTAGCGATGGATTTTTCTATTTAGCTACATAATATGTTCGTCTCTAAAACCAAAATTTTTAGCAGTAAGTCGGGTTTAAAAACTAAAATCAGGAGCCCCGACTCGGATCCGTGGTCGCACATGTGACCGCATAATGGTTATGCGGCCCGCAAAGAGACCGCAAAAATATACCTCAAGGGCTTGAATTTTCTGCCTAGGTATGCGACCAGTATGCGGTCCACACACTTATTCTGAGACCGCATAATATACCGCAAAATTTCCCTTCGCAAAAGTCCAAGATGATTTCACGACCAATATGTGGCCTGCAAAGCGATTATGCGATCGCATAATTGGCCGTATATCTAACCTTAAAATTTTCCCAACTTTCTACCTCACTCTGCGGCTAATATGCGGTCCTCAGAATAAATATGCATCCGCATAATAAGCCGCAGAAATGCGTTCTTCTGCAAAACATTTTCCTTTTAAGTCTGAAGTGTGTTGCCCAACGCAAAAAGCCCAAATCGCGGTGAGCTTGTGAGCCGCAAAATATATCAACAATTTCTAATACATAACCATAACGTGGCTCCATGACATTCCAATTTTTAAGAAGAATTTTAAGGGGCCTTAAACTCTCGCACTAGCTCATTATCTATCAATAACCTTTCGGGCAGGAACCATTATTTTCTCTCCTTGACATCGTGTTTGCATAATTTTCTTGAATCATAGCATATATGTAGGTTTTGGATAATTGCAATCTCATCTCTTTTTTATTTTATTTTTCACATTCTTCCTTTACCATTCCATAATTACTAGAACCAATTAATGCTTGCTTAATGCGACATCATTCCATATTCCCGCCATTAGGGGAGTACTAATATTTAGCGCTACGATGATCTACCTAGAGATATTTTACCTCTTTATCTTTGGCATATTCTCACATCATTTATGACCCTTACTTGCCTTGCGGTGATTTTTCTGTACCAAGAATAGCAACTTTCCTTATTTGCAATGGTGACACTTAGTGTAACTGGCAGATACAGTCCCTTAAGCTTAACTTTGCTCATATTGCTTGCTTTAGGGAAGGGTCTCCGTGAATGACCATTCTCTGAATTCATCATGGATCTTCTTCTATTGTCCATTCCATTATTGCCGAAATTCAATTTGAAATTCTCATGATACTGACTATTATCAAATCACTCAGTTCCTAATTCATGTTTAGTTTATCTTGTTCACCAGTCCATACTGATTTATATTACTCAAGGGTGTAACTTTTCCTTTTGTTTCTCATGTTAGAGTTGCGAATTTATTTCTCGAAATGAGGATGTGACTGTATGGCCTATACTCTTTTTTTTCTTAAGACCCATCACCTTCTGTCTCTTTCTTCATTTGACTATAGATTCTATTACCGTTGTTATCCATGTATCACATCTCACTCATAATTCTTCCTTATCTTTCTTCTCATTACTCTGCTAATATTTTTGTATATCCCTTTCTTATGAAAACTGCAACATGACATTCTTTTGCTTTTAGCTCTCCTTGCTTCATTCATCAGCTCTTCACTTTTCTCAACGTCCTCACTCTACTAGGGACGAGAGTCACACTAAGGTAATATTTATCCCTTTCAGGCTTTTAGTGCCTATCTTTATAGTACTCATATCTAGCTGTACTATTTTAGAGTGCAATATTTGGATGCCTTTTAAGGTGATCTATTAGCATATTTTCACTTTCCTTCAGCAATGTCCACTAACGTAAACATTCCATCCCCTATTTTGGGTCATTCTAACTCCAGCCAGATCCTGATATCCGTCCTTTTATTGTACTACTTATGTTAACCTCCATAGGGCATAACCGCAATGGGTGTGACCAATTGTACAGGCTTCTGTTACTATTGAAGGTACCTCAAAATGCTTATATTTCTCTGTCTGAGTTAAAAATACCAATAATCTCTATTAACTGGGTACCTCATACCTTTTTTCCACCTTGCTTCTGTTACTTGCTGGAACTTATGTCTACTTTCCGATTCTCTTTTTCCTTTTTATCATAAAAGTGGATAGGCATTCTTGCCTTAGGGATCCTTATCAAGAGCTTACACATCTTAGTATACACATGGTTTGTTGAATACTTCATATTATCCATCATAAGCATGATGCAAAAATTGAGTTTTCCTAACTCAACTCTTCCATAACTATATCTCTTACCCCTGTCTTTCTAGATATAGGCATCGTCGTACTATGAATAATATAGAGTTTAGGAAATTGAGTTCTTATAACTGAGCTATATCACATGATCTAGAGTAAAAAGAAAGAGTGATAGTCCTAAATGCCCTGTAGCCTTCTGCTTATAAGAGTGGTGCACAACACACCCATCAATAAGACTCTGCTAGACATGGCTTGTAGACTTCCTAGGATAGAACTGCTCTGATACCACTTTTGTCACGACCCAAACCGATTGGCCATGACGGAAACCTGGTACCTTACTCAATCGAGTACCAACATAACGTATCTTTTTATGTCATACTATTATAGATAGCTGAGCTAGAAGGTTGCCGTGAGATAAGTAGAATACAACATGTGATACCATCTTATACATAAGACATACAAGCCTATAACACCAAAATAACCACTCGTATAATAAACATAGGCCGACAAGGCCATATAATCTTTCACATACATGACATCTGTCTACAAGCCTCTAAGAATACATAATCTTCATAAAGGTTAGGACAGAGTCCCGTCATACTAATCAATACATGTCTAAATCATACTGACCAAACAAGCAACTCCGGAGCAAATGGAGCGCACCAACATCTTCCGCTGAGCTGATATCCTACTTGGAGGACTCTCGACCTATCTATCAGGACCTTCTGGCATAAAATGCAGCGTCTCCGGGAGAAAGGGACATCAGTAAGAATAATTTACCGAGTATGTAAGGCACATAAATAATTACATAATAGATATGGAAGAAACATAGAGTAAATGACTCAACTTGTAAGTCTGGATAACTCTGTAATTCACGAAATAATTATAGTGTTATGCATATACATATGAATGTCATGTCATGCATAGGTACATATTTCATGACATCATCAGGCCTCAGAGGGCATCCCTTGATATCATCTCGGCCACTGTGGGTAAAATCATTAACGTATACTAGCTGATCACGTAGTGGTGCGTATACAACGTCATAACCTTTCCCATAATCCATATACATATATATGTGTGTGTGTGTGTGTGTGTGTGTGTGGATTATGACGTCATCTGGTCATGGGTCAATGTGCATGTATAAATGGATGAAATGCATATAAAATACGTTAACAAAATTTCTCGGTACAACATAAGATCATTATGCCTCTAATTGATATCGTGAAATAAACTTTACAAACTTACGTATTTTGAGATTCATGAACAGATGATAGAATAATATGACACATGGGGAATCAAGAACATAATCATCTCTAGTATTTCTATGAATAGAGTCATTTATGAAAGTTGTGCATTTGCTCGTTTCGTTCGTATCGTATAGATCATACCAAAAAAAAGAAGGGATAGCCTTAACATACCTAAAGTAGGGAAAATTTTATATTATATTCTTGAAGAACTGCAAAATTTTACGTTGCTAAGGTTGTAATAATTCTTGTTGGAATCGATTCGGTCGCAAGAATTTCGTTTGAAAACTTGTAGGAAATCTCTACGTTCTGATTGTAGGAACTTAGTAGGAATTTTGTAAGAACCTTTATTGTTAAGGTGCAAAGCTCACATCTGAATTGTAGTGTCTTGTAGTTAATGTGCAAAAGCTAACGTTTGTAAGATTCTTTTGTGTAAAAAATGAAGTGTCTTGGTACTAACACATTATTTTTGCCACATAATAAAGAATGACCGAGAGTCATATCTTTAGGAAGGGCTTGCTGCCACGTGGGGTGGGGTGGGGGAAATTTTTTAATCATTATCCAAACTTATTAGTTAATTAGGTAATGTCCCGTTATCCGGTAATTAATTAATTACCCGCATAATTAAAAATTGTCTTAATTTACTTAAAATTTTACTTGTTTTTAATACACTTTATACATCGAAATATGATGGTCATATGATACCGTGACGGTACTAGTCCATTAATCTTGGGTATTATCGCTCGGCCCATATTTTATCCCAATATGTCAAACTTGGACGAAAATTCATTTCTTCGGTTCGCTTACACTTTCACCTTCACGAATTTACTTATCCATAATTAAAATAGTGTAATACTTATATTCTCAAAATAATCTCATTCCCGAGCCTGCGTCGATTAACTTTACGACGAAACCTTAACGTCCGAAAATACGAGGTGCGACATCTCATTCCCGAGCTTCCATCAATTTACTTATGGCGTACTTGCACGTACGAAAATATGGGATGTAACATTTATGCTATTTGTAACAAGCAATAAGCATGTTCCGTGAAAGATAAAGGGTAAAAGAATCAAAGGAAATGCGTTTCATTGAAGGTTGTTAATTTGGGATAAAATACGTTACGAGCAATAATACCCGGTATTTATAGACTAGTGTCGTACAAGATACTACATGACCATGATAGTAAAGTGTACATGGTATGTTACAAGTGAGTAGTATTTTAAGTAAATTGAGATAATTCTTAATTATATGGGTAATTGGTTAATTATTGGGTAATAGATATTACCTAATTAACTAGGGTTATATTGGATAAGGATTAAATAGCATGATGTGGCCGCCCCCATTTCAAATTAAGCGACTCACAATCTTGATTCAAAGGTGGTCATCTAAAGTAATATACATATGACACTTACGTGTAAGACATATAGAAGTTTGGCTTCATTTGGACTTAAAATAATAAAGTAAGAAATTTTAAAACTTTCTTCCTAATTCAAACATTTCAAAACAGACGCTAAACTCAATCCAACAAAATTTCTTGCATCAAACAATTCCAACGAGATATATTAGCACTTTGGCAACGTAAGATTTTGAGGTTCTAAAGGAGTATGGTGTAACTTTTTCCAAGAATATCATACAAATTTTTTCCTACTCTGGATATGTTAAGGCTAAGCTCTTCCTTCATTTTTGCATGATATCACAATTACATATGTTTGATAACGAGGCACAAAGAGAAGTTCGCACTCCCGAAATTATATACATTATCCTAGTCTCATAAGTTATAGTATTCTCCCTTATCGGGACTTTATATTCATTTTAGTATTATCTTCTTCTAGTCAAGTGAGCAGAGAGTCTATATATACAGTATTACAGTAAATTTACTACCATCGAGCTATAATCGATAGGCATGCCCCAATTGGGAAATCTCTGATCAGATGGTAAATTATATACCGAGCCTACTATGGCCGAGCGCCTATGAGCGAGCCTACTATGGCAAAGCAGATACATACATATACCAAGCCTTATAAAGCCGGACAGCTATTTTACTATCTATATTGAGAGAGTTGAATCAGTATCAGCAGGTGAGCATATCTTCAGTTTATCTTTGACTCCTGGTTACTTTCAGCTATTATATTATCAGTTCAATTTCAGCTTTTAGTTATATTATTGCCTTGCATACTCGGTACATTATTTCGTACCAACATCCCTTTTTTGGGGATGCTGCATTTCATGCATGCAGGTTCAGCCAGACAAATAGGTAGACCTACTCAGTAGGTATTGCTCGAGTTCAGCTTTATCGGTAAGCTCCACGTCCTTCAGAGTTGCTGGGTCTAGAGGTTTGTGTACATCCCGAAAAGGCCTTTATAGCTACTATAGCTGACAAACCAACATAATATATATACAAGGCCTACAAGCCCGATATACATACAAGGCCTACAAGCCCGATATACTGATCGGGGTCATGTTTCGATCCGTAGAGGCTTGTAGACAGTTCCTATCAGTTAATGCAGTATATCGGGCTTGTAGGCCTTGTATGTATATTATGTTGGTTTGTCAGCTGTAGTAGCTATGACGGCCTTTTCGCCCCCGCTTTATATTGATGTTTAGCCAGTGGTTATTTTCGTTCAATTTTATATTTTTCTTCGCAAATTGTCTTGCAATATGTGGCCTCATGGCCAAAGAATGACATTATATGTTTAGTGTACTTAGTCATAAGTGGATACCTAAGGATAGATGAGGTACCGGGTGCCAGTCTCTCCTCCCAGGTTTGGGGCATGACCACTTAGATACTGACTCACTTTTCTTACGCTTGGTTACTCCTTCCATCTTGATGTATTGGTAAATCTCAAAAGGCACATTGACCATGACAGGTGTTGTAATGGTTGGTTCATAAATGACATATACGGGGGGAACGTACCTCTCATGGGTGGCGGTATGTGCCACAGGTATGTGCTGATTAGTGGTGAAAGAGACTTTGTCACAAGGTGGGTATGAGTTGCATCGGTAGTAATAGGCAGATTTTGTGGTGTTTGAACATATTTTGGTATGTAGGGAGTGTGGATAGAGGGATTTGGTGGGTTTGCGAGGGTTACTGGAGGTATGACTTGAGTGGTAGGACCTAAAGTTAGGGAGTTGTTTTGGCATGATGTGGAATGAAAGTGGTCAGTGAGTGAATCTAAAGAAGGAAATTTAGGTGGTTCAAAAAGTGTTGTCGCGGCTAGGTGCGCTAGTTCCATGATATATTGTACCTCCTCCCTTAGAAATTCCATTTCCTAGGTCATCCTAGCCACGTGTTCATCATTCCTGGTGTCGTCTTTTTCCCTCGATCGCCCCAGGCTGTCGGCTATGACCATATCATGTTCAGTTAGGTTTTTTACGGCTGGCATCTTTCCCTTTGACTTAGATTGTATAGTGGTTCTGCCAGTTTCGGTCGACACAACCCAACTTTTTTTTTTCTGGTGGTAAAGAAAAACAATGAAAATAAAAGAAAAGGAACAAAAGTCTGTTTCTTCATTTATATAAGTAGGAAATCACATAGAGCAATTAATTTGTGCATTAAAGCTAGCACATTTCATAGAATTTGCAGGGACCTCTCATTGTCGGAGGATCGCAAATGTTTGACAGACATTTAGATTGAACACATTTATATCCGAATCAATTTGTTTTCATTGATAATTTGGACTTGTACAATTGAGAACAAAGATTACATCACTGTTTCATAGATTTGCATGGGCTTTGACAACTTGCCCTTTTGGAAAGTAAAAGAGAAAACTAGGGATAAGAGCATAAAGTGGCAAAGAGGGGAAATCAACCAACTCTAATAATCATCCCCTGAGTCGTTTCCCGTATCCCCATCTTCTACTGGCTCCTTTTCTGGATCCTCCTTTGTGTCTTCTTCAAACTCTTCCTCCTAATCATTAAATTCTAACTTCTCTTACGGATCTTGTTCTAGCTCTGTGCTAGACTCTATCTGGATGCACTTCACTACCCACTCATTATCTTCATCACGTGGAAACATGTGATCGATGGATCGTGGGATAACCTGACGATGCATTTAAGTGGTCACAAGGTAATGCGGTAGGATCTCATTATAAATCCTCAGAGCAACCACCACATCATCTAACCAGGCAATACCCTCTAAGCTTGACTGGGACAGATGTAATACTAAGGAGTACACCATGAGTTTTGACCTATAGGCATTGTGACCAGGTCATTCTACTCTTCTTGGAGACATTTTATCCTAGGGATTGGAATATGCCCATTGTACTCATCCTCGTATAATGCTTTCCTAACCACAGAGGTGCATCTTGGATCATTCTGAACTGTCTGAGGACCCGCAGGGGTGAATATTGTTGAATACCTTCAAGTCCAATCAGCTCAGTGAAGTATTTCTAAGGAGTCCTCAAGATTGCCCTTCCACCTAACCAGAATAGTTTCCAGTTGATACATTCTCCACTCGGGTTTGTTAGCGTATCCCTCCATTCTTATTGCCCATGTAGGGACATCCAATGTCTCATTCTTACATTGTGGTTGCGAATCATATTGCTGACACCCACAAAGTAGTCAATAGTTTCTTCTCGCTGGAAGAATGTTCAGTAGCCCAGATCTGGAGAAGCAAGTTATATCTTTTGAAGAAATCGTACCCTCATGCACATGTGGACAAAGACCTCAGCAACTCAGCCAACATTATCGGCACCAAAGTAGCTTGAACATTGCCAAAGAAGGTCGCCAAAACCATAGGTAATAGGTTGATGTTGATCCGACCCCTTCTCTGCAGGAAGATTAATAGTCCCAACAATGCCATTAAGAAAGTGATAGGCCTGTGACTCTACCATATTGCTTGGTCATATTAAAACTCCCCTGAATACCACTCGTAGCTTTCATGGTGCCCAAATATGCCAAACAGTTGATCAAGGCTCAGCCATCTGTCCTTTATACTTCTAAGACTCCTACTGTTGGCCAAGCCTATGGCATCTAGGAATTGGTAATCTGGCATAGTAACTGGAAATATTGGCTTCCTTCCATTGAACGACAACTCCATAAAACTTCTAGCTTCTTCCAATGTCAGTACTAACTCACGATCGGCAAATTTGAACATCGCCTTAGCCGGATCCCAAAATTCTATCAATAGACGAGTGAGTACCTTGTCTACTAGTATGTTCAACAATGCGGCTAGTTCCACCATGTGCATCCGAACTTCATCTTTGTATTCCCGATGAATATTCTTCCACCACTGTTTGAACTTATTTAGTGCCCCCATTATGATGCTAATCTCAGGGATGTTTCGGGTTATTTCCATTTTTCTGATGTGGGTAAAATAACAATGATTGGTAAGTGTTTGCATCAGATCTTTAAGTGTCTTGTCAAGTTTCTTTGTCCTTCCACAGAAGTTATATCGTTGGTGCATGACTCGTTGACATGAAGGTGGCTTTCTTAATTGTGTGTCAGTTCCAAGGACGGATGATGGTAGGCTATAATCTCGTATTTTAGTCGCTTATAACACTCTAATTTATTGCACTTTAACTGAGTTTGGGCTTTAATTGCTAGTATTTTGCACTAATTGCGTGCTTTATGCCTTGTAAGAGTGGTTCCTAGTGATGTAGATTTCATGTAAATAATTCAAGATATTTGGAGCTTTGAAGTCTAAGTTAAAGCCTAAAGAATTATGTCGGGATCGCATTTGGTGGTCGAGAACCATGACTGGATATCAAAAAGTTAAGAAAAATCTATACTCTAAGAATTCTTCACAGCCGCAGTGTGTGGGTTATAAGATTTGATGAAGTCTTTCACTGTCAAGACAGATGAGAGATTATATGCTCATGGTGCATCCATCAAAGAACTTATCACAGGTTTGCAAAACTTGGAGAGACAAGTGGGACAAATTACAATAATATTATCTAAGAGAATCCCAGGTACACTGCCAGCTGATACTGAGAAGAATTCCAAAGAAACAACGAATGTTGTGACTTTGAGAAGTGGTCAAGTGTTGAAAGAACCTACTCCAATCCAAAAAGAGGTGATACCTAAAAAAGAAAGTGGGGATGAGCTGAAAATTAAAGCTGATAAAAAGAGAAAAGGCAAGAAGGGAGCTGAGAAAAAGAAGAAGGAGGAAACTTCGAGAAGGGAGGAACATGATGTGAGCGATCATATGCCTGCTATACCTTTTCCCCAAAATCTTTATCGAGAAAAGTTGGACAAGCAGTTTGATAGATTTCTAAATATACAGAGACAGGGTAATGTAAATTTGTCATTTACTGAAGTTCTCTCACAAATGCCAGCGTATGCAAAGTTCTTGATGGAGATGCTTACAAAGAAAAGAAAGATAGAAGAGACCTTAGTGTTAAAATTCATAGAGCATTGCAGTGCAATATTGCAAAACAAACTCTCACAAATGGAGATCCAGGGAGTTTTACGATACCTTGCTCTTTAGGCACTCCTAACTTTGTAAATTTTTATGTGATTCTGGTGCCTCAATTAATTTATTGCCTTCGTTTATATACAGGAAACTTGAGAACAAGCTTGGAGAGATACGGTCTGTGCCAATATCTTTGCAGCTAGCAGACCAAATGACTATGATACCCGAGGGATAGTTGAAAATGTCTTAGTTCGGGTAGATAAGTATGTATTTCCAGTAGACTTTACTGTGGTGAAGATGGAGGAGAACAAGGAGGTCCCTCTTATCCTAGGAAGGTCATTCTTAGCAACAAGGAGAGCAATATTTTATATACATGAGAGAAAACTCATGCTTAGAGTGGGCGAGGAGACAGTGACGTTTGAGATGAATATAGAAAAAGGGGTGAAAAAGGAAAAGTTGGCTGCAAGTGTTGAGTGGAAAGTGAAAAATTCAAAAGAGAAGGCTAAAGTTATTGAGAAAGATAAGTGTGGGGTGTACCCCAAGAAATCTTACAAGAAGTTGTCTGCATGGATGTGTGCACTAGTTCGGGCGCGGAGAATGGAACCCGACTTTGATTCAGACCCCGACAAGATATTCAGGGAAGCTTCCTTTACCTCATGCTTTTAATTGTGTGTCATAGGGACCACAACTTAAAGTGTGGGTGGGAGATATTTGTATGTTGTATGTATATTAGTTTTAGTTTTATTTGTGTTAGTTTAGTTTTAGTTTTGCTTTTGGTAGAAAAATAAATATTGAAAAAAATATTAAAATTTTAAATTTTTTTATTTTTTCCCTACGATGGATATCATATCGACAGGCTTCTTGAGGGATTAAAGTCGAAGGAAAAAGACGAAAAGATTTTCTTTTGTTAGGTAGTGTATTAATTCTCCCTTGGTTTTTCTTTGGGCCGTAGTTCCTTTCCAAGGATTTTGTTTAAACCGGGTGTAGTTAGTTTTTATTTTTGTTAGGAGTAGGAAACCTTGTGCTATGATATCGCTTGACTTTGTTATGCTTTGAGAATAGTGAGTGCTATAGCTGTGACGCTTAGGCTCATTTATGACTCTTGTATAAGTATCTTAATTTGTATGATCTTTACATTGCTTAACTGCTTTGATTAGAGTGTCTTGATGAGTCCAATCCTGAGTGAGTTATGGGCCATTTGTGTGTGAGTTTTTGTTGTATTATGTGCATTACATTTGATGTCTAGAACTTACCCATGTGTTTCCAAAGTGATATAGTAGTTTATTCAGTCTTGTAAGTGATATAAACGTTTCTTTCTTGAGCCACGTATATGTTTTTACCCACCAAATTATTATGTATTGTAGTTAACCCCTTGGAGCATGTAATCTTGATTCTTTGGCAACCACATTATAATCCTTACCCATTTGTCTCAATTGACCATCTATTTGAACCCTGTATCACTCGTGAGCACTTGAAATTGTTATGAACTTTGTAAAGTTGAAGTGTGGGATGGTTGGTTTGGCTTTTGAGTGGAACTATTGAAATAAGGAGAAAGGTGCATTATTTTGAAAAAGTAAGAGCCGCTGGAATTGAAAAAGAAAAAAATAATAGTTGTATTATTGTGCAAAATATTCATTTATAAGTGGTAACTCTTGATATAATTGTGCTCGATTATTTGGAAGTTGATGTATATTGATGTGAAGGTGGAGTTTTGGTTTGACATAAGTATGGGGTTTTGAATGTTAAAATGAATGTATTAAAGTGCATATGGAGGTGTTGTCATGCTTATATCTAAATGTATCCTACCCTTCCCGCAGCCTACATTACAACCAATTAAAGTCCTACTTGATCCTTGACTGAATGAACTCGATTAGTAGAGTAGTACACTACGGGAAAGCATATGGTTCATCTTTTGTCATACGAATGTTGTTTTTGAGAGTGAGTGAATTCTTTCTATCTTGAGTTCCTAATTGTTCTTGAATTTTATGTGTATGGAACTACTCTCTTTGTTGTGTGAGGGCACTTGATTCATGAAGGAAAGGTAATATCGCCGACCTCTATGTTAGAGTAAGTGAGCAGGTTGTGAATAATGCATGGGCTAGTGAATCACATTTTGAGGCAGGGATGTTACATTATTGTGCTTAATATATTTCAAATATTTTTGGTGTGATGAGTCAGGAGAATTGTTTAAAAAGAGTCATGACTATATAAAATGTAGTTTGTTAGCTCGAGAACGAGCAATGGCATAAGTGTGGGGTGTTGATGGTAGGCTATAATCTCGTATTTTAGTTGCTTATTACAATCTAATTTACTTTATTTTAATTGAGTTTGAGCTTTAATCGCTAGTGTTTTGCACTAATTGCATGTTTTATGCCTTGTATGAGTGATTGCGAGTGATTAGATGTTATGGAGATAATTCGAGCTACTTGAAGTATTGCAGTCTGAGTAAAATCCCCTAGATTGCGTTCGAGGGTCAAGAACCATGTCTAAATATCAAAAAGTTAAGAAAAACCCGTACTCTAAGAATTCTTTGCGGTCGCGGCGCGTGGAGCGTTGTGGGTGTTCATTTTGCTACTATTGTGAATTTTCAAGGTCTCTGATAAACCCCTCTGCCTGGTGCGTTTCCCCATGCGGCATGTCTGTGCATTTTTTACAGAGTAACAATCCTATTTTGGCTAGAAGAAGGTAGTTTATTTGGGACCGACCCTACTTGGTATAAATACATGTAAAAATATTATTTTGAGTACTTTTGACACATCTTAGACCTAAGGAAGCTAAGGAGGAGGTTGAGAAACAAAAGCACAAGGATTTCATCATTCAATCCTCACTCAAGACACGAGTTTGGATCATTTTATATTTTTCTTTAACTTAAACATATTTTTGATGAATTGCTATATATCTATAGAGTAGTTCTCTTGAGGATTTGATAGATTTTGTGTATTGATATTTGTTTGTGGATATTAACTCTAGCTTTTATGTGTTGAATTATATTGGATATTTTAACTGTTGCATCTATATTCACTTGTTCATGTAACCGAGAGAGGCATAACTTGTGATATCTTTGCATTACTTTGGTGGTTGAATTCATTAATTCTGCTAAATAATCAGAAGAGGATAGTTGAATTATTGATTAGACCTACCTAGGAGGATAATCGAGAGAGATTCTCCTAATGAACAATCCACTATGAATTCTTGCATATCTTCATGTGCTTAAAATTGGTTCATCTTGTGAGGTAGAGACTTAATAGAGAGAGGAGTTTCTACTAAACAATTGAACTAACAACCAAGTAATTTGAGAGATTCACTCGAACATTAAAAATGAATTATCTAGAGTTAGATACCAAACAATTGTCTTGCACCTATCATATCAACCCTATCTTCTCCCAATTGATAACCTTCTTTGCACATTACTTGTATCAATTGTCATTAGTTAGACTCTTAATTAATTTTAGGTTTAATCACAAAATTCTCAATTGTTGATCATCTTGAATATCACTCTAGCTACAAACTGTGATAATAATGTTTAGCTCCAATCCTTGTGGATACGATATTATATTTTACTATATTCGACTAGCAGGTATATTTAAGTGTGTGCTTTGCACTCGTCAACCGACTCATCTAAGGTTTAAGCAGTATGACCTATTTTACTAGAATAGCCTGTTTCCTACTTTTGAGTTGGACTAAAAGCTGCGAGAAATTATTTTAGTTGACCTGACAAAGCAATTCTCTAAAATTTTATCTTACCATTAAAGAAATATCCAAATAAATCTAGATTCCAAATTAGTCTAAGTCTACTAAGGTCAGAACCAAAGTATTAGGTCCCCATTAGAGTCACCATGGTGTTGCCCCCTATTTTGCACTAGACAAAATAAGATTCAACTTGTGATTTCTCTGTTTTTGATAAAAGAGAGTCGCCACCTACTATTTAAAGGTATACTAGGGTACCAATTTAATTATTAAGGGTTATATTCATTATTAGTTTGCTAAGTGGTGAGATTATGGGTAAGGTTTCTTGTTCTTCTAAAGAGTAGGTGTTAGGTGTCACACCTCCTTTTTCCCTTACTTTACTACACCCCCGTGAAGGGTATAATAAAAAGGCGTTTTTTCAATTAAAGGACAATCGAAACGGGATTCGTTTATTAAGAGATTCAGAGTCGCCACTTGGGAGATTTATGGTGTCCCAAGTCACCGGTTTGAATCCCGAATTGAGGAAAAGGTTTGACTCTGTATTACAGTCGCGAACCAGAAATCCGGATAAGGAATCCTGTTAACCCAGGAGAAGGTGTTAGGCACTCCCGAGTTCCGTGGTTCTAGCACGGTCGCTCAACTGCTATATTTGGCTAAAAATCTGATTTTGATACATGTTTAAACCTATAGTGCAATTTTAAAGTTATTTACCGCTTTTGTTAATTATTAAGAAAGCGAACGTCGTATAAGACCGTATTTTTGGACCACGTCACATGAAATGCACCCGGATCCTCGACACATTCTTATTCAACGTTTTAGGATTTGGATTTGGGTTGCATGAAATGCACACCCGTATTAAGGAAGGTAATTTTATTAAAGTCGCGTCTAAAGAGACTAACGTGTTGTTATCTTTTGGAAAAGCCGTAAAATTTGCTAAACGGCCCGTCCCGAATTTCTAAGTATTTTTATTAAGTCATTAATGAGGGCCCCGTAATTTGTATATTTGTTTGGCGAGGCTCGTCTCATATTATTATTAAAAGGCTAACCCTAAAGCAAACTAAAAATTTTCTATTTTTATTTGTCTCTAAAAGGCCAATTAATACACAAATATAAATTCGAGCCTCGAATTCAAGTCCGGATTCAAACAAAAGGGGAACCCTCTTAGCTTGAACCCGCTACCTAATTTATTTATTTTTTAACCGTGGTTTTCGGGCATCACTTTGTGAACCCGACTAGCTTTACCTACCGGGTCCCGCTATTTCGAGGCGGGTTCACCACGGAGAGTTCCACAGGGCCCTAGATGCGCGACCGGTTTTTATTAATGCCTCCAGTGGCCCTGCGGGGGCTCGAACTGGCTTCCTTGGGGACTTTGTCCTCAAGGCCAGAACCAGTTGAGCTACCCCTCAGGGTTCCGCTACCTAATTCAAAACCCTATTTTTATATTTATGATTTAATTCCCATGTTCCTAATTTAATTTGTAGAAGAGTTTCGACCTATATCAAACCCCCTTTTTATATATATAAGCTTTCTAAAACCCAATTATGTACAGAAACGAGCCACTCATCAGCCTAGGCCCAGGTCCAAAGAATGAAACATTAAAACAAGACCTGGGCCGTTCTCTTATCATTGAGCCCAAAATCACCTGAAGGCAGGCTGAGCCACAATTTTAATTCAATTAACTGCAGATTAAAGCCTATTCAAATTATCTTAAATGTTTTCAACAACTATGATCAGAAGAAATGACACTCGCATATTTGAATTAATAAGACAATAATCAAATCATATATGTAATTGTTCTTTTAACCTATCATGAGATTAATTATTCATAAAATGGAAATGGTGACCTATTAACACAAGCAAATTGGTGATTTATGCATTAAGCCAAACTGACATTATTAATCAGCACTTCATAAATTTGATTTTAGAACCGAGCCCTTGAAATTACTACTAGTTATGCCTAACTTTCTTCATATACAAAGTCTGGTAATGACTTTGATTCAATTTTCCTTTCCAATTATAACTAGCACGGTATTATAAAGCAAACTAACTACTTACATGAATCAATGAAATAAAAATCATTTTTCACACTTCATTCACATGCTAATAAACTAAACTATAATCTAAACAAAACAGTTCAGTCCTACTAATTAATAGTCCTATTATTACAGACTTCATTTAAATCCAATTGAGCAAACTAAAATATGACTACAATATTTAACTACAAATTACAATCAAAATCTGTTTAATCATAACAAAATAACAGATCTACAGCCAAAATCGATTCTGATTTTATTTTGTGTTGTCAAGAGTAAGCATATACATCAAAACCAGCTCAAAAGTGTACCTGAAAAATGTAACATAGGAAAAATAGAGTGGATCAGGAGGTCAGCAGCAGGAATTAGTAGGTTCAATTGAACAGCCCAGCAATATCAACAGGAACAACAGCAAAATGATTCAAATAAACATTGAATAGCAGCAAATGAATCTACAAGCAACCAAACTCCTTCGAAATTGAACTTAGCTAATTTTTGAATGATCACTGATGTAAACTGACCAAAAATGCCTTTGAATGCCTCTGATAAACTCAAAAGTATAGCAGAATGGGAGAGATTTAAGTAAAAACTCAAAAATGAGCTCAATTACCAATGAAACAGTGGATTTTTTTTTTTGGTTTTTCAGAGATTTCTATTGTTTTTTGTGGTTTTTCTATTATAACTAAGATCTAGAAAATAATTTGGATTTTTATGGGTTGAAATTCAAAAATCGAAATCAGATCTATGGAGAGGATTTTTTGGGGGGAATTTGGAGGCTGAAAACTTTCTGATTTTTTCCAGGGGTTTCTAACTTGTGAAACAAGGTACTACTCATGCCCTTTTAGAGGCAAAACTGGGGGGGAGCTTCTAGACCCTTTCACACTTTTTTCCCTCTTTTATTTCAGGTTTTAACTAACTAGTCCCTAACTTACTGACTTGTTTCTCAAGTTAGTACATCTATTTTTGAGAATTTCAACTTAAAACCCATTCTAGAAAGCCCTAGGGAGTTCTATCCTAATTTTCCTAGACTTAAAATGCATGTATTACCCTTGCCTTAGTTTTGAATTTACCAATCTTAACAAAACTACCCTTTCCTATGCCCAAACTACCCCTGAAACCCCCTTGAAAATATTATCCCATTAATCGTTCAACAGCTATAACCAACTCAAAACCGATACCAAATGACACTATTATTGAATTAACTGCTAACAAACAAACTCATGAATTGTTATCAACCCAAATTAGTTCCTGAAAAACAGAACTGACAAAAGCTAATGTGAACAAGCTAAAATCTTATTTAAACAGATTAAAAGAGATTTAAACTTTATACTACTGGACTAAAAACCTCTATCGAACATATAGAACTAAACTAATTACTAGAATCAGGTCCAAATATCAACTTAATACCTCATGAATAGAACAAATGAGCAACCTAATTAAACTAACGACTAATTGGACCATTTAACATTTGAATCATTCAAACTAATCAAAATCGAATCAGAATTTAAACAAAGAAATGAAAATTAACCTAAAACAAACCTAAATATTTATAACAGTCAAAAAGACGAATTAATGCTAACCTAGACTGGAAACTAAAACTATGCTCAATTGAATAGATAGAGCAACAAATCAAACTAAAACTAAAGAAAAGATAGAGAAAAACACTTACTTAAATTCGGCCTTCATAAAAACCTTCGAAATTAACTTCAAGTTAATATTATACGTCCATTTCATAAGAAATAGACCTATAATATTAACCTGAGTTCACTCGACTTGAAAAATTCTCAAAACAGCCCAGAAGCGTACAACCCTAGATTCAATATTCGTCCAGTTTCATCAGGTTTTGAAGGGATTTAGTTAGGGATTAGGGGTGAGGGAGGTCCATGGATTGTAGGGTGTGAATTTGGGAAAGTTTGGATGAACTAGGGTTTTGGTCGAAAATTTTGATTCAATATTCGACCAGATTGACTGAGATTCGAGGGAAAAGGGTTGGGTATTTTGGATGAGAAGCTTAAGGGGAGTTCATGGTGAAATTTTGGGGCCGCTTGGAGCTCCGCCGCCGCCGGCGATGATTTTCGGCCGGCGGCGTTAGGGTGGAGTAGGTCGGCATTACAAGAGATACGAGGAGGATGATTTTTTTCTTAGGGTTTGGGCAAATATTTAGACACTATTATTAAAATGTGACAATCATTTGTGACCGTTGGATCAAAAGGGATTGATGGCCATGATTTACTAATGCCAAACGGCGTCGTTTTGAGAGGTCATGGCTGGACCAGGTGGGTTGGTTCGATCTGGGCTTGGGTTGATTTAAATGGGAATTTTCCTTTTTGGGCCAAAATAACAGCCCAATACATGTATTTTATTAAGACAGCCTCTTTTTATTCTTTATTTCATTTAATCTCTTGTATTTCATTTTATTTATTTTTTCATTTTGTATTTTTGTATTTTTATTTTCTAATTTTTTATACAATGTTAAAATAAACTCACAATCAAATTAACACTAAAAATTAGATTTCCTAATTAATTCCTAATTAAAAGAAAAATGCAAACTAATACGAATTTGAACTAAAATGCAAAATGGACCCTTTTTGTTATTTTCTTTACATTTTATTCTAAAACAAATTAATACTAATTGATACTAAAATTGTGAAATGAAATCCCTAAATGCAAGTGCATATTTTTTGTATTTTAATATGAATAAAAATGCAACCAATTAACACAAAATTCAATAAAATTCACAAAAAATTGTAAAATAATAAGGAAATCATTTTATTTGAAATTTTGGGAATAATTTGCTTAGGGCAAAAATCACGTGCTCACAGCTGCCCCTCTTTGCCCGGAAACACGAAGAGTTTTCGTGCAAAGACAAGTGAGCGGAAACGAGCGATTTTTGCCCGTTCGCATATTCCGTGTGAAGCATTTTTTGAAAGAGCTGACCGCACCCTGCTTCAGAGGTTGCCTACATATCCTGGCTAAACAGGAATCAGGCCAGTGTAGTTCGGGAGTGTCTGGTAGCTGGGACTACCAGGAGCTGTGATTTCACTGTTGTTGTTGTTGCTACTGCTCGCTGACCTCCTTATTACACCGTGGTAAAACAAAAGCAGCTAGCCTAAGCTATGATCTATGAATTACAAAAGGTCCTATCTATGTCTTCAAACTTGCTCTTGCGTTGCCTTGAACTTGTATCTTGTATTCTTCTGATGGGATTCTTGTTGTTGTCTTGAATTGTGATTGGTGATGTTTTTGCCATTCCTCCGAATGATGCTTGATTGTTGACATTTGAAATATGTGTCCATTTTCCAGGCGGGCTCATGGTTGGTGATGCTTGAAAAGTATTCCCTTGTTCTCCAGGTGGGCTCCTGCTTGCTGAATTTGAAAAATATTCACTTGTTCTCCAGGTGGGCTCCTGCTTGCTGATTTTGAAAAGTATTCCCTTGTTCTCCAGGTGGGCTCCTGCTTGCAACAAAATAGACAAACAAAGAAAATTTTCTGCCCCAGTTTAATGGCTAGGCACAACATGTTATCAAATAAATTGAAAGCTAAAATTTGAATTATACTTCCCTTGTTCTCCAGGTGGGTGCCTGATTGCTGAAACTTGAAATGTATTCCCTTGTTCTCCAGGTGGGCTCCTGATTGCTGAACTTGAAAAGTATTCCCTTGTTCTCCAGGTGGGCTCCTGACTGCAACAAAATAAACAAACAAAGAAAATTTTCTGCCCCAGTTTGATGGCTGGGCACATGGGTGAGTGTTAAACTGAATTATTTTACTAACTATTATAAGAATTTGAAACTGAACTATTTTACCAACTATTATAAGAATCTGAAAGCTAAGTCCTATTATCCAGGGAGGTCCTGACAACTCCTAACAATTATGAACCTAAGTTATATCTTTCAAAGGTATTACTTCCACTACATTGTTATCAAAGAGGTCTTAACTACTCCCCATTATCCAGGAGGGTCCTGACAACTTCTAGTTAAAAGACAATTTTAACCTAAATTATATCTACTAAAGGTACGACTTCTACTATATCTCGTTATTTAGACTGACCTTAAAACTACGTCCCATTATCCAGGAGGGTCCTGAAAACTCTTAATTGAAACCTATCTTAAACATGCAAACGTTAGAACAAACTTATATTCCTTTGGGGTACATTTATGCTAAGTTATGATTGTTTTTCTTTTTAAATTTAAACTAAGTCCCATTTTCCAGGAGGGTCCTGAGAATTTTCAGTCATACCTGTTTGGGTCCTGCATTTCCTTACTGAGGGTTCCTCCAAAGCAAACGAAACTTCTGCCCCTGTTTCAATCAAAGAAAAATCTTGTCAGTTTAAAATGTGGTGGTTGGTTTGTGGCCTTGAATTTTGAGGGAGCTTTCTCTTTCTCTTCCCATGATGACTGATTTTCACTTGAAGACCTTGCCTGTTTACTGACTAACCACTTTCTCTGCCATCCTTGTCACAGGAAAAACCAGCATCCCTTTATCTGTTGCATCGCTCACGACCTGACATTTACCAAGCCCTTGTTTTCACTTGAATCTCAAAGCACGNAATGGCTAGGCACAACATGTTATCAAATAAATTGAAAGCTAAAATTTGAATTATACTTCCCTTGTTCTCCAGGTGGGTGCCTGATTGCTGAAACTTGAAATGTATTCCCTTGTTCTCCAGGTGGGCTCCTGATTGCTGAACTTGAAAAGTATTCCCTTGTTCTCTAGGTGGGCTCCTAATTGCTGAACTTGAAATGTATTCCCTTGTTCTCCAAGTGGGCTCCTGACTGCAACAATATAGACAAACAAAGAAAATTTTCTGCCCCAGTTTGATGGCTGGGCACATGGGTGAGTGTTAAACTGAATTATTTTACTAACTATTATAAGAATTTGAAACTGAACTATTTTACCAACTATTATAAGAATCTGAAAGCTAAGTCCTATTATCCTGGGAGGTCCTGACAACTCCTAACAATTATAAACCTAAGTTATATCTTTCAAAGGTATTACTTCCACAACATTGTTATCAAAGAAGTCTTAACTACTCCCCATTATCCAGGAGGGTCCTGACAACTTCTAGTTAAAAGACAATTNTCCACCCATTCATTGCGCATGTTGTTCTTTCTTGACTGAACCCACTAGCTTTGACCTTGGGGTCCATTGTTCTTTCGCTTGCCATGATAACTGATTCCCAATCGAGGACTTTGCCTGCTATTGACTGACCACTTTCTTTGTCACCCTTGTCATAGAAAATATCTCTGATCCATTCACCACCCCCTCTATCTTTGTTGCATTATTCATGAATTGACGTGTACTGAGCCTTTGTATTTCAAATGAATCCCCAAAGCATATCAATTGCCACCCGCTCAAGGTGTATGTTGTTCTTTATTGATTTAACCACTGGCCTCGGCCTTGAGGTCTGTTGCTCCTTCATTTGTCATGATAACGGATTTCCATTTGAAGACCTTAATCGTTCCTTGACTGACCACTTCCTTTGTCAGAATATAACTCTTCTCCGTTCAAACCCCATACCTTCTATTTGTTGTATTGCTCCTGAATTTACATTTACCAACCTTTGTGTCTCACATGAACCCCCAAAGCATATTAATTGTTACCAACTTCAGTGCGCATGTTACTCTTTCCTGATTTAAACCACCGGCCCTGACCTTGAGGTCTATTGCTCCTTCGCTAGCCATGATAACTTCGATTTCTTCTTGGAAGATCTTGATTGTCACTGGTGTACCACCCTTTGTCAATCCTATCACGGGAAATTCTTTTGATCTGTTCACCCTCGCCCTTCATCTGTTGCATTGTTCCTGAATTGATACGTACCAAGCCTTTGTATTTCAAACGAATCCCAAAGCACGTTGATTGTTTCTAACTCAGTGTGCCTGCTGTTCGTCCCTGAATTGATGCTTTGATGTGTTCACCAGATCCCGTTTTGTTTAGTTGGAAAGCTTGGTGGCAGATTTTAAAGTCATTTCTCACTTGTTTTGATCAATCGACTTAGGAAGAGGAAGTGAACAAGGTGGGAGGAATAGAGTAAAGGATAATGGAAAAAAATGACTCCTAACAAGAAACCTAGAGAGTAGCAACCCATCAGATGTGGATACCGACTCTAGCGACTTTGACATGCACCTGCAGCCTACTCTGTTTAGCAAATCTGATGTTCAACTCTTATTGCACTTTTCGCCGTGAAACTGGGCTTCAATGCTCCGCTTGCCCGATCTGGTTCACAATCCTTAGTCGACTTGTGGTGCCCGTAAGGTTTTCACCATCAAGCCTCTCTCATTTTGATTTTTCTCTCAACTCACTGTCGCCTTACGGTGCCCGTGAAGATTTTCACCAATAAGACTCTCTCATTTTGATTTCTCTCATCTTTTATTGCCTTGAGGTATCTGCGAAGGATTTCATCAACAAGACTCTCTCATTTTCATCAGTTTTCTTCTTGCCTCGGAGTGTTTGCTTCTTGTACCGGAGTGTTTGATTCTTGTACCGGAGTGTTTGATTCTTGTACCGGAGTGTTTGCTTCTTGCACCGGAGTGTGGCCCCCTGACATGATTCACCTCTACTCGCTTGACTCGGCATTTCTTGAAGACTGATCAGAAGGTCTTTCTTTGGACCGTAATGCAGGCTTTTGGATAGGGTTACAAAGAAGGGTATCAAGGCTCAAAACAATTCAACACGGGTTCAAAATTATAACTTTCGGAATCAGATTTCTCACAACAATCCCAACTTCTACCCCAGTTTCCTTCTTGGGGACTTTTGGATTTTTTCGTTTTGGTGTGACTGAACCTCAGGGAGAGGCTGCCTACGTACCCTTTCGGGATCAAGTCAAACGTAGTTCGGGCGACTACTTTTGTTGTTGCGATCTTTCCTTTCTTCCACTTTTCCTTTTCTTTTCATTTCTCTTTTATTTTAATTTCTTTCTTCTTTTTTCTTTTCTTTTCATTTCTCTTTTTGCTTTTTTTTTCTTTTCTCTTCTTTTCTTTTCTTTCTTTTTCTTTTCTCTTTTTGCTTTTCCTTTCTTTTTTTTCTTCTGTTCTTTTCTTTCTTTCTCTTTTCTCTTCTTTTCTTTCACTATTTTTCTCTTGTTTCTCCGCTCACTTCCCCATTCGAACTTGCGAGTCTTATTATTGATTCCAAAAGAGGGATATGCAAGAAAACAACCGAGGCTCAAAGGGGTAATAAAGGATAAAGTGTTTGGATAGCAGAATAAAATGCCATCGTCATTCCAATCTCCCAAAACATGCCAAGAACAAACTACGCAGTTAAACAATGCTGAGGAAAACACACATAACATATTTTGAGTGACTCACATATTTGCCTTCTGTATTTGTCAATTACCTAACACCATTGGACAACAATCTCGGTACCAGAACGGTCCCTATAGACTTGGGGCAAACTTGCCTTGGCTTCAAACCGATGCGGCATGATGCATTTCAACAGTATTTCTTTATGTTCTATTTGCCCCCAGTTTTACTTAGTTTGGGCTCAAAGTGCTCTCAGAATGCTTTTACTTATTTCCCTCGAACATTGTTTCATTGCTTCATTATTAAACTGTCATTTACAAACCAAGCTGAGAATTATGCGTGCATGTCATGCCACCAAAGCCATCATGAAAAGAATTGTAAAAGGAGAAGGAAATAAAATGAACTGGAAATGGCGCGATACAGAGAATTGCATTAGACTGACAGTGGAAGGGTTTAGACAATAACACAAGCAAACGAAACTAGTTACAACCCTTGAACAAACCTAGACGGCACTAAACAAGCTATTATGACTAAACAAAGCAAAAGTGAAAGGATAGAAGGGTTTGAATCACAAGACAATGTCCGCATTACAACCCTGAGATAACCCGGACAACAGAAATGACACCAAAAAAAACCACCAAAACTCCAAGAGATGGAGCGTCTTCCCAATTATGGCATCTTAGCCACTGAATTTCACACCAAGGTTACTAGAACTTTCACAAGCCTTCATCACGTTGCTCTCAGCAAACTGCTTTTGGGTTTCTTCTGCCGGCTCATTCTCACGATCAATTATTCCCACCATATGCGTCTCATTACGCATAGGAGATGGACTTTGGCCAGTGTTTACTACATCTGGACTTTGCACGACAATGTCACCTACATCAATAAGCTTCTGAATTGCATTCTTCAACTTCCAACATTTCTCTATGTCATGTCCCAGGGCACCCGAGCAGTATGCGCACCTTTGAGAAGGATCAAGCTTCTTTGGAAGAGAGTTTGGCGTTTTCATCTGAATCGGCTCTAACATATCCAATGTCCTTAACCTCTGGAACAGACTGGCATATGATTCTCCCAATGGAGTGAGAGTTTTCTTCTTCCGTAACCTCTCATTCTTAAATGCTGGATTGGGCCGAAAACCTGATCCGGGGTGTTTTTGGTAAGCTCGTGGGGGTAGCTGGGCACTTTGAGGAGCTGGGTACCGGGAATGTGATGGGCGACTTTGGGATTTCTGTGCACAAGAATAACCGTGGGGACGATGTCGAGGCTGGAAGTGTTGATCAAGAAGACCTATCGGATCGTCTTTTCTGTTCCTCTTTCTTCCAACCAAGCTTACTGGTATGTTCTGAATGGCTTCCGAACAACTCACGATTTTGCCTGACTTGATTCCTTTTTCTACTAGCTCCCCCATTTTTAACACATTGTTGAAAGGCTTTCCCAAGGCCAGGATCAAATGACTATAGTAGATGGATCCCTGGGCCTGTAGAAAAAGCTTGACCATTTATTCTTCATTAATCGGAGGACTCACTCGAGCAGCTTGCTCCCTCCATCTGAGCCCAAACTCATTCAAAATTTCCTCTGGCCTCTTTTCCATTTTAGATAACGAGGAGCGGTCTGATATAACACTCGATTTACACTGAAAATATCGGACAAAATCTTGAGCCATGTCGCCCAATGTAAGTCACTTATCAACATCTTGGCGGGTATACCAGACCAAGGCTGCTCCAGTTAGGCTTTCACTGAAATATGCCATCATTACGTCGTCTTTCTCCCCAACAATCCTCATTTAGTTGCAATAGATCCTCAGGTGGGCCGCCGGATCTCCACGCCCATCGTACAAGTTGAATCTTGGTACTTTGAACCCTGCGGGTATGTTGCCCTGGCTTTCCACTCTTTGCTTGTCCCTGAAGGACTGTTCTGTGCTTTTCAACTTCCTAGGTACCCCATCTCGCTCTTCTCTTTCCGTAACCCTTTCATTTATAGCATGAAGCTGCTCATCTTGGAAGCTCTTCTTGTATGAATTGAGGATCTTGCGGGTACCCTCTGGGAGGTGATATTGGGTATTGTGAGCTTTGGGTGGATATTCATTGTTTGGGGTAATGGGTATGACATGGGAGTAATTTTGGGGAGACGTAACTGGAAGATGAGTGATGGAGTTATTAGGGTAATTGGGAAAATAAATGGGTGTATCTGGTGAATATGAAGGATCATATGGCGCTGTGTTTGGAGCTTGGGTAAGGGCAACATCTGGAAAAATCAAACAACCGATGTCGGGCACCAGTATCAACCATCTCAGTTTTGTTGTCATTCACCATTGCCTTTTGTCCTTGTGTTGTAAAGAAGAGTCACCACTTTAGAACCACAAACCAACCACCTTTCTGGAATGACATGAAAAAAATGAAACCACCACGTTAGCGTTAGGGCATTTAACATATTGGTAACAACTTTTGATTGGTTGCATGCATCATCCCGGCTTTTCCCTTATTTCCGATTGCAAACTTTCCCTTTCTTTGTTTTTCTTCTTTTCTCTCTTTTTTTTTCTCTTTTCTTCTTCTTTTTTTCTCTCTCTTGCCTTTCTTGATTTTTCTTTCCTTTATTTCTTATCTTTTCGCTATTTTCTTTTATTTTTGCCTTTTTGTCGTTTTTTCTCTTTCTTTTTTTTTCCTTTTGGTTATAGTCGAATCCTACATGGATTGCCTACGTATCATGACCCCGCATGAATCAGACCGAGCATAGTTCTTGCAAATAAGTGCAAAATTAAAGAGATAATTTTTGGGATTTTTTTTTAATATTTGATAACATGTTGTGCCCAGCAATCAAACTGGGGTAGAAAATTTTCTTTGTTTATCTATTTTGTTGCAAGCAGGAGCCCACCTGGAGAACAAGGGAATACTTTTCAAAATCAGCAAGCAGGAGCCCACCTGGAGAACAAGGGAATACTTTTCAAAATCAGCAAGCAGGAGCCCACCTGGAGAACAAGAAAATATTTTTCAAATTCAGCAAGCAGGAGCCCACCTGGAGAACAAGGGAATACTTTTCAAGCGTCAGCAACTAGGAGCCCGCTTGGAAAATGGACACATATTTCAAATGACAACAATCAAGCATCATTCGGAGGAATGGCAAAAACATCGCCAATCACATGGGGTAGCTCCGTAGGACTTAGACTAATTTTAAGAGATTAGTTATTTGCACTATGCTTAATTACTAATAAAGAGCACGACTTATTGCATAACTAAGGGAGAAATGATATTAATAAAGGGAACATGAGACCTTTAAAAGGATGTGAATTTACAAAGGAGTCTAGAGATATATTGAAAGAGATTTGAAATATGTATCTAAGTAGTCTATATTTTATAAAAGCTTATGAAATGAAGTTAAGTTATGAAAATACTTGATTTAGGGAATGGGTGTTCATATGACTCTAAGAAAGTGAATCTAAAACATATCTTAAAATATGAAATATTAAATTTGACTTGAGAAATGATTTTGAAATTCGACCTCCTCGTGCGTAGAATCTGACCAAAACCACAAGGAATATGTTATAATAAGTTGATAGGACATAACCCAATTTAAAGAACTCAAAAAACACCCAAAATACGAAGTTGGCAAAACCCGAGCCCGGGCTCACTTCTCGAAAAATTATGAAATTTACATCACCGGATTTCTCGTCTCGCCACGAGTCCGTACATATAAAATTCATCAAAATTGGAGTCCAAATGCTCCCTCAAATCCCAATTTCTCATTTAAAAACTCAAACCCTAGTTCTTCAATTTTTCACCCAATTTTCCAAGAATTTAAGGTAGATTCTTCAATAAGATAGCGTTTCTAGGTCACGAGACTTACCTCCAATCACTTCTCGTCAAAATCCCCTTCAAACTCTACCAAAAAGCTCTCAAGGTGGTTCAAAATGGAGAAAATATCAAATGGGTCGCGGATGAAATGTCCCTATAAAACCCTTCTGTTATTGCCGAACAACTTCCGCTTCTGCGGCCACACAATCGCTTCTGCGGTCACCGCTCTTGCGGTCTCTTTCTGCTTCTGCGGACTTTCACTTAAGGGGCATGACCGCTTCTACGGTCCAAAACTCGCACCCACGATACCTCTCCTGCAGTCAAGGCTTCCGCTTTTGCGGAACCAGCCCGGAGCTCGAATTCCGCTTCTGCGCCTGCCCGTCGACTTCCGCGTTACCGCACCTGCGGTCCCAAAACCGCAGGTGCGAAAACACCAGATATCAGCAACCTTAGCAACACACAAGTCCAATTTTCTTCCCGTTGGCCATCCGGAATCACCTCGAGGCCCCGAGGACCTCAACCAAAAGCACCAACATATCCCAAAACATCATACGAACTTGTTCCAATCATCAAAACACATCAAACAACGCAAAAACCATCAATTCGCATCGGATTCAAGCCTAAGTTTCTTCAAAACTTCCGAAACTCACATTCGATCAAAAACCCGACCAAACGACGTCCGAATGACCTAAAATTTTGCACACATATCCAAAATCACCTAACGGAGCTACAGCAACTCTCGGAATTCCATTCCGACCCTCGGATCAAATCTCACCTATCAACCGGGATTCGCCAAAATTCAACTTCGCCAATTCAAGCCTAATTCTATACCGGACCTCCAAATCCATTTTCGATCGCACTCCTAAGTCACAAATCAACCCCAGAAGCTAATCGAATCACCGGAATTCACATCCGAGCCCTCTAACCATATAGTCAACTTCCGGTTGACTTTTCCAAAACAAGCTTCCTTCTAAGAGGCTAAGTGCCTTATTTCCAACTAAAATCAATCTAATTCTACCCGATCAACTCAAATACTGATATTGAAACATGGAGCAACACCATATGGGGGAAACGGGGCGGTAACTCACATGACGACGGGCCAGGTCGTCACATCCTCCCCAACTAAAACAAACGCTCGTCCTCGAGCGGGTTAAGAAACATACCTAGAGTCTCAAACAAGTGAGGATATCTGCTCCGCATCTCCCGCTCGTTCTCCCAAGTGGCCTCCTCCACGGGCCGACCTCTCCACTGCACCTTCACCGAAGCTATATCCTTTGACCTTAATCTCCGAACCTGACGACCCAAAATAGCCACTAGCTCCACATTATAATTCAAATCATCATCCAACTGTACTGTATTGAAGTCCAACACATGAGATGGGTCCCCAACATACTTCTGGAGCATAGACACATGAAATACCGGATGAACTCCCGACAGGCTGGGTGGAAAAGCAAGCATATAGGCCACCTCCCCAATCCTCCTAAGGATCTCAAAAGGGCCAATGAACCTCGGACTCAGCTTCCCTTTCTTCCCGAACCGC